>WWET01003318.1:100174-121144 GCA_011038615.1 Limnodynastes dumerilii | reverse complement strand
TGTTAAAATCTAGATAAGCTATGTCTACAGCTCCCCCTTTATCTAATACTTTACTGACCCAGCCAAAAAATTCAATAAGATTTGTTTGACATGATCTTCCCCCAATGAATCCATGCTGCTTGGGATCCTGTAAATTACTGGATTTAAGATACTGTACAATTTGTTCCTTTAACAGTGTTTCCATCAATTTCCCTACTACTGATTTTAGACTTGCTGGTCTGTAGTTTGATGCTTCATCCCTACTTCCACTTTTATGCAGAGGGATGATGTTTGCTATGTTCCAGTCCTCTGGAATCACACCAGTTATTGGTGACTGATTGAATAATTCAGTTAATGGTTTTGCCAGCACCCCTCTAAGCTCTTTTAATATCCTCGGATGTATCCCATCTGGTCCCATTGATTTGTCCACTTTCAATTTTGAAAGTTCTTTCAATACCTGCTCAGATAGCAGGATCAGGCAGGACTGGATCAGACAGGACTGGATCAGGCAAGACTGGATCAGGAAGGACTGGATCAAGATACTAGCAATCAGGATCAGAGCTCAATGAAGGAGTGCCAGGCACCTAGAGGACCTAGTTGTTCTGGCACTGAACAGCGGGACTGCAGGCTTTAAATAGTGCGCCCTGCGTACACATTGGCTGGAGGACCGGAGAGCAGTGATTCTATTGGTGGAGCGCCGTCAGGTGAGTATTCCAAGATGGCAGCACCCACGGACCAGAGCACGTCTATATGTGATAGGCAGTTCTCACCGCCTTTACAGAGTACCTGCCGTGAACAAACCCCATCTGGTGAGTGGTTAATAGGGCGGGTAGAATATTTTGTAGCCTAGTAGCTATGATCTTGGCCATTATTTTAAAGTCCTGATTTAGGAGTGTTATTGGCCTACAAGACGCAACTTGGTCTGCTGGTTTCTTTAAAATTAAAGTAGTAAAGGCCTGGTTAAATAGTGGGTAAGACGGATTTTCAGTGTGAAGATGTTTAAATAGTTATGTGAGTGAGGGTGTAATTTGTGTTTTTAAAAGTTTATAAAACTCAGCAGTATAGCCATCGGGACCTGGAGATTTGCCGTTTTTTAGAGTAGATATGGCATGTTTAATTTTTTCCTCAGTAATTGTAGAGTTTAAAATGTCTCTCTATTCCTGTGTGAGTTTGGGAAGGTGTGCCCTGTTCAGTATGTCGGAGTGTAATTCCGGAAAATCTGGGCGTTTTTCATATAAGGAGGAATAATATTTGTGGAATGTATTCTTGATGGAATGTATTTCCTGTATGTTGTTATGAGGTTCCTGAGAATGTGGGTCTCTTACAGTAAGAATATGCCGTTTTCGTGAATACGTTTTGGTCAGGTTGGCCAGGAGTTTTCCAGATTTATTTCCCCAGCGGAAAAATTTATGTTTTTGGTATTCCAAATTAAGTTGGGCCTGTGAGAGTAACAAACTCTGTAGTAGCTGCCTTGCATTCTTATATTCGGCCATGTTGTTATCTGTTGGATTTTGGACGTATATATTAAATGTTGTTGTCATAACCTATTTTTTATTATATTCTTTGCATTTGCTGCTGACATAAGAGATTATATTGCCTCTCATTACCGCTTTGGCAGTTTCCCAGTAGAGAATCGGGGTGTCAGTATGGGTGGCATTTTTCCAAGCAAATTCGGTCCACCTGGCTACAAGTGACTTTTGGAATTCTTCCAAATTATAGAGATGAGAGGGAAATCTCCATATTCTTTCACGTGGAAGAAGATGATGGGGCTGAATTGTAACTGAGATAGGGGGCGTGATCTGAGATCAATATATCGTGAATGTCTGATTGTATAAGTCTGGGGAATAAATGGTCGCTAATTAAAAGATAGTGAAGTCGGGAAAATGATTTATGTACTGCTGAGTGAAATATGTATGTTCTGTCTCCCGGGTGTTGAATACACCAGGCGTCAGAAATGGTGTGTGTTGTTTTCAGAATGTGCATGTAATCGCATTGAGAGAGTGATGCATGGGTGGGGGAATAGGACCTGTCCATGGCAGGCTCCGCCACTAGATTAAAATCACCACCATCAATTAGATTAGTGACATTTCTTTGCAACAGTAATTCAGAGATAAACAGAAAAAATTCCTTAGGAGAAGAGTTCGGGGGTATAGGTTAAACAGAGTAAATGGTTCTGAGCCTATTTTTATGTCTAAAAGTAAAAATCTACCCTGAGGGTCCTGGACCTGATCTAACAACTCGTATTGTAATGACTTGCTGATGATGATGATGGCCACTCCCCTTGTCTTAGTACTGTAGTTGGCCTTAAAACAATCACCTATCCAGTGAGCTTTCAATGTGTTTTCTAAGTCTGACCAATGAGTCTCCTGAAGGAAAGTAATGTCTGAATTCATCCGTTTATTATGAGAAATCACTTTCGTTCATTTAATCAGAGAATTAAGGCCACCCACATTCCACGATATGAATTTCAACTGAGGGGGTCTAACAGGTAATAATGGAACATTTGATGCTAGAGACATAGTATTAACCTGTGAAAGTAAGATGTGATATAAGGGTGTGATGCATTAGAATGTGGATCATATAGTCCCACCTGTAGTTGGTAATCGCTCGTAACCTGATGCGAGACTGTTTTCTGCCTGAGGGTTCCCCTGTGGTTATAAAATATTGTATAACAAGCATATGTTAGAGACAGGACGTACAGAAACAGCAGTGAAAATTTATAGTACTCTTGAAAGTGCATAAGAACAGTAATGATGCTCATAACTCCTAATTTTCTAATATTTTCCTCTTGAACAAACTTTCCGCCCAAAACAGAGGGCATCTTAAATACACTTACAAGATATAGAGAATAATATAGCATACCAGTTTTAACATCAAGCATGCAATCTTGAGATAAGTGGTGTCATGGTAGGATAACCCAGATTAGGGTAAGGTACAAAAAAAGTATAACTTTTTAGCTTGAAGCAGGGGTATTTGAAGGCATATCAAAAGTCGAGACGAAGTCTCTGGCATCTTTAGGATTGTCAAATGTGTACGTTTGACCACTGTGTGTTATTCGCAGTCTGGCAGGGAATGCCAGAGTGAATCTATAGTGGTGTTCATACAGGGTTTTACAAATAGGGGCAAATTCACTGCATCTTTGCGTGACCTGAGCAGAAAAATCTTGAAAGATTAAGATTTTGAGATCTCCAACCTGGAAGTGAGGGAAAGCCCTGTAAGTGCGTAAGACCAATTCCTTGTCCCTGTAATTAAGGAATCGCGCTATCACTGGCCTAGGTCTTTCCTTATTGGCCGCCCTTTCCGGGCCTATTCTGTGCGCTCTTTCAATGACTGCATCTTTCAGGGCATCAGTCAATTTTAGCGCAGCGAAAATGTTGCGCTGTAGAAAGGAGATCAGGCCTTAATCTCCTCCGGATTCCCTATGAATCGCAAATTATTGCGTCGGTTGCGATTCTCTAGGTCGTCAAGCTTTTCCTCTAGAGCTGCTATTTTCTGTGTTTGTTTAAGAGCATTATTTTGAAGTGTGATATGCGAGTCGTCTATGTCGCTGACTCTCTGCTCCAAGGTTGTGATACGTTTGGTTTTAGTTTCCAGGGTGAAGACCGCATTTGTTATGCTAGTTTGCAATGCGTCAAAATGCGATTCTATAACCGGTAGAAGTTTCTGCTCAAGCAGCGGAAATAGATAGAGAGACAATTCTTTGGCTGTTTCACCCAGTGAGCAAGAATGTCCCCCTAACTCTTCTTGAGTTGATGGGGGTGTTGTGTGGGTGAAAGGGGGTTGACTGCGGGTAGTAGGAGTTGCAGCAGCGGTGTTACGGGTCTTCCCCTCCAATTGTCCTAGGTAAAATTTCATACCCTCTGCGATATGGAATATCTGGGTCATACCTTGGACCTTTGGCCCTAGCCCAACATATATACTCTAAGAAACGTTCAAAGGGAAGTACAAACCATAAAATGAACAAGCAGGTACAATTTTTCCAGTTAAGCAGTAAACCTATGGATATCAAAGGTTGGAATCCCGGCTCTTGGACCGTGTGTAAGACTATATCACTAGCTGTGGCAGGTTATGAGGGACAATCTAAACCCTAACTTATGTTAGAATTACTATCAAAGTATCAAAATTTCACAGCATATATACTTTAAGCAACAGAGATAAAGACAATAACTGACTTTTCAGTAAAGTAACCTATCGAGCTAGGTCCTTTGAACTTTGAGTTCTTTCAGAATCGGTGCTGGTCTGAGTCCCAGTAGCAGCGGCGTGGAGTATGGACTCAAGACACTCTGGAGATTGGGGCTAATAATGAACATATAGTTCCAATATATCGTCCCAGTTAACCGTGTAGTTGATGGTAAGTTGAGGGGGAAGGCAGTCTCAAACAAATTACCCTGCTCCTCTTGGTCTGTAGAAGTCTGTGATTTTAATAGATTGTTTATGTGTAAGTGATGCGTCTTTTGATCAATAGTATTGTAGGTCTCAATTCGCCGATGGTATGACCGCCAGCTGCATCCAACAGTCATAAATCGGGTCCCCTGGTCTCTACTCCTCCAAACCGAGTATATTGAAAGATAATGTATGAGATATGTCTTTTGTGTCGGTATGAAATAAGCTGGTGCCACAGCAAGGTAAACTCTGAAGGCAGGGCTCTCAGGCTGTTATGAGTATTCCCCGACTACCCACCTCTGTAGCCATTGGCAGCACACAGAAAAGAAACTGTCAAATAAATTGAATTATAACTAGCCTACTGTCAGAATCAGTAAAGGATAAGTGAGTCTTGAAACAGAAGGTCTGATATAATGATCATCTTTGCTGCTATAGATGTTTACTTGTGGTTTGTCAGATGTCCAGTATAGCTAAGACAGTGACTGCCTTTGTCAAAGCTTTGTAGCATTGTAGAATGGGGTTTGGGCAGAAAAGTTCAGAATATGTAGAAGTGTTGGTTCCCCAAAAGAGTTGTGCGGGTAATATAAGCTTCAAAAGAATAATAACCTTTGGTGCATAAAAAAACAAAACAAAAAAAAATAAAAAAAAGTACTGCTACTACTAGCGTGAGGAACTATCAGGACTCAAGATGGCGCCAGGTGCTCGAGAGGTTTCGTGCCAAACAGAAATGCTAAGGAAAGAATCCCAAGCTGCGGTGTAAAGAGCAGCAAAATTCCAGTGAGCAAACTCACTAATTCTCTCATTGATGTAAGGGTACCTTGGGGTAATACAGGTATGGTGGTCCAGCAGAAGTTCAATTTCAATGCGGGACCTCCGCCGTGCTCCCTCGCCGACCAAGCAGGTAGGTATCGGCCAGCAGGTCACTCAGCCACTCTCCTCCGCAGCCGGACAAACCGCAGACCAAGGCGGATCAGTTATATGTTGATGAGTATCCAGGAGATCTCCGCTGGACACGGGCAGCACAGCAGACAGGAGGGGTAAGAAGGCTCCTCTTGTCGCGGTGTAATGGCGGCCTCACTTTGTGCCCTTGCTTCAGGGCTAGACTCCGGTGATTAAGTATGCCCGGGGAGCCGGTGTCAATGCACTCTTGCCCGGAGCTATCCCGCAGATGTTTGTAACTAATCGAGTTAGTTTTAGAGACTGTCTTGGGCTTTAATTGCTCTCAGTGGGCGATCAGGCTGGGGAGCTCATGTAAAACACATCTGCACGCAGCAAACGCACACCGGAAGTCTACCAGGATACTGTATTTGATTCTGTAGTATACAGGCAAATGTAGAGACTGACAGAGTGGACTAGCTTGAGTTGATCGTTTTGCTGCTGCATGCAGTATGCAGTAGAGGGGTCATTTTATATTGTGGGAGTCCAATAAGAAGGGCATTGCAGTAATCAATGCGTGAGATAATTAGCGCATGAATTAGAGTTTTAACAGTTTCTTGTGAGAGATATTTTTGAATTTTGGAAATGTTTTTTAGGTGTATATAACAGGATATAGAAACAGATTGAATGTGGGGCATAAAGGACAGTTCAAAATCAAGTGTAACATCTAGGCAGCGAGCTTGGCGAGTAGGGAATATTTCAATGTTGTCAACAGAAATAGAGAGACTGTGTGTTTAGCTCTTGTTGGCAGGAGGAAATATTAATAACTCTGTTTTGGAAAGATTATGTTTAAGATGGCGGGAGGACATCCAGGAAGAAATTGCGGAAAGACATTCAGTTAAGCAAGCTGGCGCGGTTTGTCATAGATCGGGGTGAATAGATATATTTGAGTATCATCTGCATAGAGATGATATTGAAAACCAAATCACTTTATTAGTTGTCCAAGGGAAGAGGTATAGATAGAGAAGAGCAAGGGACCCAAAACTGAATCTTGAGGTACCCCCACAGATAGATTGAAGGGCAGAAGAGGTAAATCCAGAAAAACGGACACTGAAAGAGCGATTAGAGAGGTAGGATGTGAACCTAGAAAGGGCTGGATCCGAATACCTACTGATTGTAACATTTGTATGAGAAGAGAGTGGTCAACAGTGTCAAAAGCAGCAGAAAGATCCAGAAGAATTAGAAGAGAGTAGTGTCCTTTAGATTTAGCAGTGCGCAAGTTATTTACCACTTTGGTCAGTGCAGTTTCTGTGGAGTGTTGAGAACGAAAGCCTGACTGATGAGGATCTAGAAGATTGTATAAGGAAAGGAAGTGAGTGAGGCGAGTATAAGCAAGTCTTTCAAGCAGCTTTGAGGGGCATGGGAGCTGGGAAATGGGCTGATAATTTGAGTGAGAATTTGGATCAGTGTTTTTTTGTTTTTTCAGAATTGGAGGGATTAGTGCATGCTTGAATAAAGAGGGGAAGATACCAGTCTTTAGAGAGAGATTGCCGATTGTAGTTAAGGTTGGAATAAGCACAGAGGGTAGGCATCAACTGACTTGTGAGGGTACAGGGTCAAGAGGACAGGTAGTAGTGTAGGAAGAGGAGAAAAGAGTAGATACTTCTTTATTTGTGAGATGGAATGATGACATAGTGTCAGAGGGTGGAGGAAGGGTGTAGGTTAATATGTTAGTAGATGAGGAGTGGGAGGATAATTCCTGTCTTATCTTATCAATCTTGTCCTTAAAGTACATTGCAAGATTTGGGCATTGGTGGATTATGCACAGAAGGGTTCAGTAGGGATTTAAATATACAAAAGAGGTGTTTGGGGTTAGAAGCCTTAGTAGAAATGAGAGCTTGAAAGTAAGATTGCTTGGCATTATCCAGGGCAGTTCTATAATTGTGATAAGTGTAAAACACAATCTTGAAACTGTAGGGCATCTCATTACGAATGTTACTGTATAACCACGCTTTCTTTTGCTCATTTAAATGATCTTCTTATCTTATGTGCTGAGTTAATTATTCGTGGCACGCCCTTTCCTGCGTAAGTTACTAAAAACCTAGCGACATTAGGTTCGTAGGGCCAGATCCAGACCTACGCTTGTTGTGTGTTGCGTATTTACGCCAGCGTGTCTACAAAGCGTGCCCCTAGGCACTCCCCTTGCATGTGTGTACTTTTGCCGTTTTACGACAACCAATACCTACCCTAACTTTTCAGAGTTTTCAAACTGCCGTCGTCCGTAGTCTCCATGTGTAGTTACAAAGCTAAGCATGCCCCCACACTGTGCGATTTAAATGCCTCGCCCCGCCCCCGAAGCGTTATTACAGGTATCGTATTGCTGGCACGCCCCTTCATGCGTTGTTACGCTGCTGTTATGGTCACGGCCCATACGCACTGAGTTATGTTACGTAACATCTTCTGCGTGCATGCAAAGTAAGTACTAAAAGGCGCTTTTCATGTGTCGTAGCTCTGGATCTGCCCCGTAGTGTTGAATCACAGAATTTGCTTTCCTAAGTCCAACGTAGATTGCATATAAAAGTTACTACCCATGTGCAGTATATCCCTTCCTAAATATATGCTCCTAAAACCACACAGATTCTTAACTGTGAATCAGGCCGCTTGTAACCACAATAAAGGAAAGCAAATCATAGTCACAAATATACAAACAGCATCCTAGTATGTGCTATAAAAATTCCTACTTCATCCTAAAAACTGCTACACATTAAAATATAATCCTGCAAAAAGGATTTGCTGGGCGTGATTATTTTTTACATTTTCACTAAAATGTTTGTTGTTTATAAATGTAGCATAAATTAACAAACAACAGAAATTAAGCATTCTGGTTTAAATAAGTCGAACATTTAAAACAAAAATAAAATAAAATGTAACAATTATTCCTATATTGAAAATAAAGTGAAACAAAAGGCTATCTTGACACTGTTGAAAGTATTGTATTAAATAGTAAAAAATCATAGCAAGTAGGTGAGCCTTATGTGTGTTAATTAATCGCACATGTGCATTGATTAAAATTACACAGCGGCTGATGGCTGTGTGGAGTGTGTATGGATGCATGGACTTTCATATGGTTCAACAGGCTTCAGCAACTTACGAGTGGTCGAGGGCTACCTTAACTTTTCCCATGTGTATGTTTTGCTACGCAAGCCACTCCTGCTTGTGAATCAGTCATAACTGTTACCACATCCTGTGCCGATGGGTGCGTCAGTCGTATGTCTTACCTCCGTGTGTGTGAATCAGTTGGCTATGTTTTACACATGTATATTTGGGTTCTGGACATGCGTAGTTTTAAAAATCGTAAAAAACACGCACGTAGAATCCACACTTACTTAAGTGTGAATCTGATCCCTTGTGTCTCCAGCTCCTAGTATTCCCCATCATTTGTCTCCAGCTCCCAGTATCCCTATCATTTGTCTCCAGCTCCTAGTATCCCTATCATGTGCCTCCAGCCCTCCTTATCCCCATCATGTGCCTCCAGCTCCCAGTATTCCCCATCATGTGTCTCCTGCCCCTCAATATCCCCATTATGTCTCTGTAGCCCCCCAGTATCCCCATCATGTCTCTGCAGCCTCTCCCCTTTTGCTTTACTTATATTTGCTGTGTATCCTCTGTAGCGCTCTCCTCCTCCTTCATGTCCATATAGGAAGATCCCCCAGTCATCCCCCTGCTCCACGCCATGGAGACTGGTAGCTCATACAGGAGGTTCCTGTATGAGCTTCCCGTCTCCATAGCGGGTAGTGGGGGGTGGGGGGGGGGTGACCAACAGCCTATAACCGGTATGCGCCGCATCCCCCCCACTTACTGCATTATGCCGGCCCTGTGAAATAGCTATGTCTTACACTTGTTTGTTGCCATGTAGCATTATATATGTATGATCATCATGATAGGTGTGACTTGGAGCCAGTTTTACTAAACTGCAGGAAAGAAAAGATGTTGCCCATAGCAACAAATCAAATTCTAGCTGACATTTTCTAGTATGTAATTGGAAAGTAAAAGCTAGAATGTAATTGGTTGCTATTGGCGACATCTCTACTTTTCCGTTCCCGCAGTTTGCTAAATCTGGCCCTTAGTCTGGAAACTTCTAAACATAGGATAGACAACAGAAAAAGTGTTAATATAATTGCTCATAGTCTTCAGAGAGGTATAACATAATCAATATATCTTTCTTAAGCCTCTCTCTGCTTACTACAATTAAACTAACACATTACTTTGGTTAGTGTACCTTTAATAAAGTGAATATATGGTTTGTCACAGTTACACAAAAATGTAACAGACTGATAGAAATGTGTAGCAGTCTATACACTAGAGGCTTGATACATGTGTCACATTATGTAGTGAGGCATGTGAAAGCAAGTGCTTTATAACAATCTTTTCTTGTTCTTTGTGGTCATTTTGTTATTTATGGTTTAAAGCAAAGGGAACTGATCATTTTGTTGTATTAATTCAAAAACTTAAAAAGCACATTTATTACTTGGAAAATAAACTCTGCATTGTACAGTAGTGAACAGCCATATTTTATATATTATATTATATTATTTTATATACAATCTACTATATATCTAATCTAAGTATTGTACATGAAATAAGCCCAAAACACACATAGGGGCAGATGCAGACCTACGGCCACCCGTCATTTTACGATTGCCGTCAGCGTAAAGGCCATTTGTACTTACTACGCATGTGCGTGGCAGATGTTACGCAACGTAACTCAGAGCGTATGGGCCTTGAGCCTACCAGCTTCTTAACAACGCACGAAGGGGCGTGCCAGCCATACGAAACCCATAATTACGCTTCGAGGATGGGATGAGGTATTTAAATCATACAGTATGGGCGTGCTAAGCTTCATAAATACGCAAGTACGCCCGCGGTTACGCTCAGAAAAGTTAGGGTAGGGTTTGGACAGCGTAAGATGGCATAAATACGGACGACCATGGGTTGTTCCTAAGGGCGTGCTTCGTATGTACGCTGGCGTAAATACACTACACACAAGGGCGTTTCATTTGCGTAGGTCTGGATCTTGGCCCATAGACTCCGTTTTTACAATATTTCCAAAACACATATTTTGAATACTTACATGCTACCTAGAGAACCACCTTTAAGACACTTTTAGACTAGAAGGAAAAACAGAGCTGAATCTCTACCAAGTAGACAGGCAAGAGGGTGGCCTGTCCTGGAATAAGTGTAAGGTCATCAGAAGCACCACCACCAGAGACACATTTTCACACCTATAAAGTGTTTGCTTAGTCAGGCTTATGGTTTTGACCTCAGTCATATGTGTCAAGATCTGCCTGCTGCCCAGAGGAAATAGGTTGGATGACAATACAAACAATGAGTGATATACAATGTAGAATCTCTTGTCTGTTGTGTCCCATGGTGAATTTGCACATTAACACATAAACCTAGTGTTCTGCAGTCTCACATCCTAAGGTGCTGGAACAGAAGCTACAGAAACAACAGAAATTCTGCTGCCACTTGTTTTATTAAAACACTTGTAGACCAAAGAGAGTGACAAAACACTCTAAGTTTAGTGTAGTTACTGTGTATTGTCCCAATCCACATTAAAAGGATCAGTGGGATTTATTTTCAATAAAAGATTAAACTCCAAAAAACTCTTTTAGATACCAGTGCCAAGGGGTTATTGTAGTCTACTTAGGTAGTCTACAATATATTACAAGAAGTGAAGGCTGGACACATATACAAGGGGCAGAAGTGAATAGCTAGACACATATACTGTACAAGGGGCAGAAGTGGATGACTGGCCAAACATATTAGAGGATAGAAGTAGATGAATGGGCACACATACAAGAGGACAGAAATAGATGGCTAAGCACATAAAGAGGCAGAAATTAATGGCTGGGCACAAATACAAGGGGCGTGATTAAATGACTGGGCTCATATACAGGAGGAGAGAAGTGGATGGCTGGGCACATATACAAGAGGCACAAATGGAGGTTGGACACATGTACAAGGGTCAGAAGTAAAAGCTGTACACACATACAAGGGGCAGAAATGTTGACTGGACACATATACAAGGGGTAGAAGTGGATGGCTAGACATACATACAAGGGGCAGAAATGGATGGCTGGGCACATAAAGGGGCAAAAATTAATGGCTGGGTACATATGCAAAGGGGCAGAATTGGAAGCTGTATACACATATACGGGGCAGAATTGGAGGCTGGGCACGTATTATAGGGGCAGAAGTGGATGGCTGGGTACATATAGAAGGGGCAGAAGTGGATGGCTGGGTACATATACAAGGGGCAGAAGTGGATAGCTGGGTACATATACAAGGGGCAGATGTGGATGAATGGGCATATATACAATGGGCAGATGTGAATGGCTGGGCACATATACAAGGGGCAGATGTGAATGGCTGGGTACATATACAAGGGGCAGATGTGGATGAATGAGCATATATACAATAGGCAGATGGGGATGAATGAGCACATATACAAGGGGCAGATGTGGATGAATGGGCATATATACAAGGGGCAGATGTGTATGGCTGGGCACATATACAAGGGGCAGATGTGGATGAATGGGTATATATACAAGGGGCAGATGTGGATGAATGAGCACATATACAAGGGGCAGAAGTAAATGTCTTAGAAAAGAGGACCAATTCTTGTTAATTTATGTCCATAGAAAAATAAAGTGTCCGTTTGAGTTATGTAAACTCCTAAATTCCCTGAAGCACTGACTAACATTATATTTATTTTATTGTTATAATTGTTCTAATAAATTCAGAAGGTGCCATTTTGCTCCAAGGCTGTGTGACTATGTTATTTATCCTGTAGACTTTGGAGCCAACCTAACAGCCGGAGAGGCATGTGTGTATGCATATACATGGCAAGGTGTTTAGAAAGCTACATAAGTACTTAGATAAACACTAACATAGATTGTTACCTAAAGGCTTCATTTAATTCAATCATAATTGAGTGATTTGTAGGCATAACACATTTTATTTGCTCACTCAACAATATTCAATAATATTTCGAAAGAAAATAGTAATGTTGTACATTCCCTTATAACTATAGTAGATTGGCCCATGTCTACCATAATTCTATTGAAAATGATCTCAGTGAATAATATCCTCTTCTCTGTTCACAAATGGCTTCATATGTGTCACCAGAGGGGCCAAGTAGCAGATACTTCTGCTCATAAACAGATATGCTGGACAGCCTATGCTTATACAGCCTGTGCTTATACTGCCTGTGCTTATACAGCCTGTGCTTATACAGACTGTGCCTAGACTGTTTTTCGGAACACTGTGGACCAGATCCAGATCTGAGTGAAAATGTAAAATACAGCATACGTGCTGTAGGTGCGTTAGTGAAGTGGGGTCCAAAGGTGCCCGGAACGGTGCCTTTGAATGGCAACCAATTATGGCATGCATGGTACAACAGTTGCAGTTCCCGCTCCAATGGGCTGCTTTTAGAAATAAAGACAGCCGAAAGTTCCTTTTCAGCTGTCTCTATTTCAAATAGGCAGCCTTTTTAGAATTTCTTTTATGAATGGGTGAGTATGCCAATCGGGGACTTTAGTGTTAGGGGGGAGTTAGGGTTAGGCTCTTAAGAAGGGAGGCTTAGGGCCAAAGAAAGGGAGTGTTAGGGTCAAGCTGCGGGGAGGGGGGTCTTAGGGTTAGGCTATAGAGAAGGGAGAGTTAGTGTCAAGCTGCGGGGAAGGGAGGGTTAGGGTTAGGGTAATGGAAGGGAAGAGTAAGGGTTAGAATTAGGGAAAGGGTTGGGGTAGTGTTTTCCACTTACCTATAGGAGGCATAAGCAATCGATATCCCAGCAAGTTCAAATATTCCATCTTATTTTGGTTGCAATGCAAATACCATGAATTTATATTGCAGATTTGTATACGCTCCCCATAGAGGTGCATATTAAAATCTGCAAATTTTGTCTACCGTAAAAGAAAGTTATAAGCGGGCTTCGCATTCAATTGTTTCGGGTCCAAAGAGTCCTCAGTTTCATCTGCTTTCAGTTCTGGATCGGGAGCACTTGCCTTAGCACGCCCTTACTGTACAGTCACGATGCGGCTGCTCTTCCTTCCTCCCACGACACATTCATCAGAACGTAAGCTGACGCTGCTCGAGTTGCTTTAGAGTCTTATGGGCCATAATTGCCTGTTCTTCTGTTCACTAAAAATCACGTAGCAAAATGCCATGTCAGCTACTGTACAGAGGCTGGACTAGTTTGTTGTGGGCCCAGGGGCAAAAAATATGCTTTGGCCCTGATAATTTCTCAGGTAGCCCAGTGGGGAGCTTCAGCGATGCGGTGATGACGGCTGTGGGCCCTTGTATCAGCATGGGCCCCGGTTCCGCTGCACCTGTTGCACCAATGGTAGTTCCGCCCCTGCTAGTGTATGCTCACCTCTGGATCAGGCCCTGTATGTGCTACTTCCCACATAGGCCATCCTAGATGCAGTGCAGGTTCTGATAGGGATTTAAGGCTATTACATTGTCTCCTATAGGACACATCTGACAAAACCTCAGCACATTATGAAAGTGTGTTGGAATTATGCCCGTAAATCTCAAAAAGGTATGGGAAAAAGGATAAAATAAGCCCTGTGCCTGCTGCTTGGATAGGGTATATGTAAACTGTAAAGAACAAATTATGATACCCCACAATCCTAGCGCTGATCAATGTTCAATAACCATGTAGAGGAAAAACATTTGATAATGCATCATAAATAGAATGTCAACAATTGACTATGCAATGAAACAGTGGTAATTAGAGTCTCTGGTAATAGGGTATAACAATCTCATATACCGATCTTAAGTAAAAGCAGTATGCAGTCACTCACATAATCCAGATAAATGGTCCTTTAGTTCATTCAGACATGTGTCCGTAACTGCAGAATATCTGCTGTGGATCTGAATGGTCCGTAAGTCCGGCTGGCGTCTCCTCGTGGGTTTCGTCTTTCAAAACCTCAAAGCCTCTCTCTCAGTTCCCGGGTTCCCCCACATGGTTATTATACATTGATCAGCGCTAGGATTGTGGGGTATTATAATTATGCTTTTAAATTTTGCTAAACAGCTATATCTTCCTTTTGGAATGATTGTAAATAATAACTATTTCATATAAAATGTTTTAAATATTTTATTTAAAAATATTTTATTGGCTAAATAAGCTCCACAATTTACCACACAGTTCCTAATTAGTAATGTTCCTAATTCACAAGTTTATTCCACAAGCAGTAATAGAGAAGTTCATGCAATATTACAACAAGCAGAACGCCCCTGGACACTTGTCTCCCTGATGCAACACTCTCAAGTTTTTCATTATTTTATCTGTTTTAAGTGCATATAAATGAGAAATATGATACCGGGAACCAATGAAGATTATTAACAAACTGACCCACAATGCATTAGATACGCATTTTCCTAAAATAAAGCAGAATGAAAAATCATGAATGAAAAATCATATTTACAGGAAAATATTTGCACCAGCCATATCAAGGTCATGTCCCACAATCAGTTTTCAAAACCTTGCATCAGAATTTCAGATTTCACATTGCGATTGGCATACTTCCACTATTCGGAACCTCCATTTACAGTACAATACAGTGTACTACCCTGCACTTGTGCAACTTATATGGTTACGTAACAGCACTAACTTTACCTGCTTTGTGCCCCTGTGCTACATTCTGTATTTTCATAGGAATCCAGCAGTACCATTACATATGCCTTTGGATGGCACACAGTCCACATAAGATTTACACACGCTTGTGCGGGGCTGTACTACGTGCTGAATTTCATGCACGTGTGGATGAGCCCCATTGAGAACTTATGATGCTAACCCATAAATCACTTACTTCTACTGCAGACATACTGTAGGTAAGTACCCACAGACCTACTGCCCAATCCTATCTTTACTAAAGGCTACAAAACCTGGAGCAGTAGAACAGGATAAAAATATATTTCTACGCTGTACAGGTTTTTCAATTATTACATGAAACTGAATGTAATGCAGTAGTAATAATGGACCGTATTCACAGATATGATTTTGCGTGGTTTTCCGTGCGTATATTTAGGAGCGGAGTAACTGTGCATGCATAGTGACTTTTTCCATACAAGTTACGTAGGATTTAGGCACGGACTTTTGAATCGCACTTGGTTGTCTTCCGTATGTGTGAAGTTGGGTGGGGGAAGGCATTTAAATGAGCTTTTGAGGGCGTGGCTAGTCATGTACGCACGTATGTAAGTAACATCTGTGCGTAAGTACACACATACAGTTGTGCCCTATGGCGTAAGTCACCGAAAACCCGTCCATACTAGGGGGTGTCATGGGAGTTGCCTTCCCACGTGCGCACTTTAGACACACGTATCTCTGAATCTGGTCTATAATGTTCTGATTGGATCCTCTCCATTGGATGACATATAGTTCATGATTTCAAAAGAGACTGCAGGGAAGTATGGGGCTAGCTGAGGGTAGTCATATACTGTGCTGTCATGCCATGCGCTGGATCAGTGGGCCACCGAGACTTGGCACATCATGTCATAAATGGCACAGCAGAGAGTAGTCTATCACAGCTAAGGATTCAAAAAGTCAGAGAGCAGTATAGGATGACTTAGGGTAAAAACTTTTACGTATTGTATTTTTATTGCATATATAGAATAAATATTATTATTATTATTATTATTATTATTATAATTTGATGTATAATAATTCATAGCTAAATATGCGTATTTTCCCTCAGTGCGTATATTCCCTCTTAAGGAATCACCAGCCCTCCCTCCCAGCCTAATCTACATCCCTTGCCCCACCCACTTTACCCAACTTCCCCTGGAGCCTGCCGTGGCACGCCTCCTCATCTAAAAAAACTATGCGTAGTTCATCTACGTGCCTAAGGGCTACGTAGATTGCATAGTCAGACTGACTATGCATGCCCAGTTTCAAAAATTGTTAAATTACACACCTAAAAAGCCTCTGCTTCTTAGGTGTGAATCAGGGCCACTATGATAAAGCAGGACAACCCTTTTCTGCCCAGTGCACCAATTTATTGCCTAGCGATAGCTACCCATGGCACACATTCATACTTTCCTACTAATAATTAGTTTGAAAAAACTCTTGGGACTAGATTTACTAAGCTGTGGGAAAAGAAAAGTAAAGATGTTGCCCATAGCAACCAATCAGATTCAAGTTCTCACTTTCTAATTACATACTAGAAAATGTCAGCTAGAATCTGATTGGTTGCTATGGGCAACATCTTTACTTTTCTTTTCCCACAGCTTAGTAAATCTAGTCCCAAGAGTTTTTTCAAACTAATTATTAGTAGGAAAGTATGAATGTGTGCCATGGGTAGCTATCGCTAGGCAATAAATTGGTGCACTGGGCAGAAAAGGGTTGTCCTGCTTTATCATAGTGGCCCTGATTCACACCTAAGAAGCAGAGGCTTTTTAGGTGTGTAATTTAACAATTTTTGAAACTGGGCATGCATAGTCAGTCTGACTATGCAATCTACGTAGCCCTTAGGCACGTAGATGAACTACGCATAGTTTTTTAGATGAGGAGGCATGCCACGGCAGGCTCCAGGGGAAGTTAGGTAAAGTGGGTGGGGCAAGGGATGTAGATTAGGCTGGGAGGGAGGGCTGGTGATTCCTTAAGAGGGAATATACGCACTGAGGGAAAATACGCACGGTGAGTTAAGGTTGCCTATGGCACTCATAAGTAGACACCTAAACACAGGGGTGTAGGAACCGGGGGGGGCAGAGGGGGCAGTCGCACCCCCATGATTTTTGTTGGGGGGGGCAAAGACGGTGTTTTTCCTTCCCATGAACTTCTGCACAAAGGTGAATGAGGATGAATAAAGCGAAAATGGGGATGAAGCGAAAATAGCTTTATTTGAAAGTTGTCTTCATGTTTGTTCTGTATTCATTTTCTTCTAGCAAACGCTTTTTTCTTTCTTTCTAAGAATTCCCACTCATTTTGCTATCACAACTTGCAGTAAGAATAAGCAGACACAGGAGACCGGGAAGCGCTACTTCCCATTGACTGTTCTTATATGCAACAGAAAGAGCGAATTATTGTGGCCTGCGGATGGTTTAAAACGCTAGCAGCAGTCTCATTGTTGCCCGATCGTAGGGTAGACAATGACTGACTTAGATCCTTCATGCTACTTTCTGAACTTTTTTAAAATATAGATTGTTATCCTTAGTATACAGATTGATTGATTGATTGATTGATTGATTTATTAAACAAATGCTAAGTGTTCATAAACATTTAATAAACAACTTGTATTGATGAAAAACTATTCACTTTACTTTTACCCTGAATTTCATGCGGTGCATCCAGTAACAAACATGAGATATAGCAATTTAAATTTATAGCACATACCATAATGTATAAATACATTTTTACAGTAAAATAAACAATTAAGCTGGGGTTGGTCAACCCCAGAAACACTGATGAACATTAACAAAGGAGTCTTTGCCTATCGACAGTCACTGTCACTGCCACAACGGTCAAAAATGACATGCAAAACACGAAAAAAGGGGGCTCCAGACCCTATAGTAGGCCTTGGCCTTTTGCCCCCCCTTCCCCCCATGAAAATTTTCGTTCCTACACCCCTGGGGACCTGAGAAGTAGGTACGGATGCATGTGTAAGTGTGAAATGTGATTTCAAGTGGTTATAACCTTAATTTATGTCAAATTTCCCCAATGGTTACAGTACAATAGTTACAATGTTAGCATTGGTATATTTTAACAAATCTGGAAGCTCAGTTATTTCAAGTTTTGTTAATCTTACAAGGATAATAGACCACCAGCAGTTCATCTTTAATAAAAATTTATATAAAAAAAAAAGTGCTGTAATTATCTCCTGTCAGGTGCTGGAGTAAGTGGCGTACTGATGCACCTGTACTAAGTGTATATGAGTCATCTGCTGACTGACACACACACTGTTTGAACAGAAATATCCAGAGGCTGTTTGGAGAGTGGTGTTTTTTATATACATTGTCCCATTGTTGATGCACGTGTAAAATCTTGGTTGTGGGTGTCTCTTGGAGTAGCAAAAGGTGCTGGCAATATACCGTAATTTACATGGTCCCTTAACCCTTTCCATGGTCTAAATTGGCAATATTAAGCACATGGATATGCTTGAAAAGGTAAAACCATATGATAGCTATTAGAAGCTAGAACCAGTTCCAGTCTTTCCCAATGCAAGCAGAAAATGCCCACATGTTGAATCTGGATCCTGTACTGGAAGTTTTCCTGACTTGAATACATCACCTACACAAGGTGGGAAAGTGGATATATTAAAATTGCACAGTAAAGCAATGTTTAGGCTGTGCTTGGGACTCAGTGGTCTGGATCTGGTCTCTAATTTTTAAATAGAGATTCTACTGTGAAATGCCATACTATGATACAGGTGATTTTACAATTACAGAAGGTAAATGTTACTTCTTGAAAAATCTGAAAATATACAAGTTAAATGAAGTTCATATCTTTGTGTATTGTCGTCTGTAAATGCTTGTATTTCTGCTACAGAAATGTAACACTTACTTTAATATATTATATTGATTTTTTTTTATTCATTCTTTGCTCCTTACTCTTATACTGACATATTTGCTAAAGTTCTGTCCTATTTTCTTTCCTAATCCAGCAATAATATCTGGCAAGATGATTAACACACGCACAAGAGAATTTAAGCACTAATCTCCATTCACAATATATCATTCCGTGGTTGGGTTAAAACCTACTTAACTAGACAAAGACAAAACATTAAACACCTAGTAGAGGTACAGGATATCCCATGACTCTTCTCCTCCCTTAGCATCTTCAGTGGTTAACCAAACTGTCCTACCTTGTCATAGTCAGTATTGGATAGCATGAATCTTTTAGGAATAGCAACTATACAAACAAATTCAATGTACCCCATCAATAGGAGGGTAACAAATGACTATTAGTATTGCATAATGGTTGCTTCCACTTGAAGCACTTTTCTTCCAACTATCTGATTATGATAACGACACTTACTGTATGTCAGATAATGCGTTGTAAAATTTTGACCAATCTGCTGCTTTACAGAGGTCTCCTATAAAGATTTAAACCCTAAAGCTGACAATACACTAGAAAGATTATCAGTCCCAGTAGGAGGTTGCCTGAAAAACTGGAATCATTTCCACTAGAGAAAGCTCCCGATATTGGTGTCACTCACCTTTCCTGTTGGGACCAATAATCCTGGCTGACGAGGAAGGACTGAAGAGATTGACAGAAAGTCCTTACAGCTGATTGGCTGCATGGGGCTCCAAGAGGATCATGCAGCCAACTGATTGGCTGGCTGTAAAAAAGAAACTCCTGTCAGAGTGTGGCTGCTCCACCGCCTGTTAAGGTGCCTGAGGCTCAAAATTATTGTCAATTCAATTTTTGGCAATGGCAATTATACTGCAAGAGATGCAGAGCTTTCATTACTTTATTACTGCTGATAATTATGGAGCCAAAGACATGGGGAAAACACTGATCAGGAGGAGATGCATAAAGTTAGATAATTGGATAATTGCCACCCACTAGACAATATCAGTAGCTTGGGTCTAATATATTTTAGATTTGTCTAAAGTTCAAATTATCTGTTTTTTGACCATTTTATCTCTATTAGGGAAAAAAGTTTGCGGCCTTACTCTAGAGCAATTTCATACCATCCAACATGACCCATTCCATTAGGTACAAAATTTTCTGCTTCTCAGTTTCCAACTGTCAGTTACTATGGTAACCACCTTTGTTGAGGAGACAAATAGTTTTTTACATATCAGTTAAGTCATTTAAAAAAGTTGAGTGACAGTTGGAAGCTCAGGAGCAGATTGTGCCTATTGGAAGGGGTCATGTTGGAGGGTCTGCAATTTTTTGTCCGATCACCTGATTGGGGTAATTCCAGAGGACTGGAAAATAGCAAATGTCGTCCCTCTGCATAAAAATGGAAATAGGGAAGAAGCGTCAAACTACCGACCAGTGAGTCTAACATCAGTAGTAGGGAAATTGATGGAAACTGTTAAAGGAACAAATTATACAGTATCTCAAATCTAGTAACTTACAGGATCCTAAGCAGCATGGATTCACTGGGGGAAGATCATGTCAAACAAATCTTATTGAATTTTTTTTACTGGGTCAGTAAAGTATTAGATAAAGGGGGAGCTGTAGACACAGCTTATCTAGATTTTTAGCAAGGCTTTTGACACTGTGCCACATCGCAGACTGTTAAATAAGCTGGAAACTTTAGAAAGGCAAAACAGATGCTTGGTTGCATAGGGAGAGGAATTAGTAGCAGAAAGAGGGAAGTAGTGATGCCTCGTTATAAATCATTTGTACGACCTTACCTAGAATACTGTGTTCAGTTCTGGAGGCCATGGGCAGTATGCAGAGCTCCGGCCGCATTCCATATGCAGCCGGAGTTTACCAATATGTTCTACTGCGCATGCGCAGTCATTTTGTAACGTAATCTACGTTACTTGTTGCAACGTAGATTGCGTATACGCGGTCTTAAAGGTAAACTCTGCATACGGTCCCATATCTCCAGAAAAAATAAATACGTTAGACTGTGCAAAGAAGAGCAACTAAAATGGTCCATGGCCTTTGTAACAAATCATACCAAGAAAGGCTAGAGGAACTAAACATGTATAGCTTGGAGCAGAGAAGGGAGAGGGGTGACATGATAGCAGCTTTCAAATACA
>WWET01003318.1:78481-89911 GCA_011038615.1 Limnodynastes dumerilii | reverse complement strand
TCTAACAAAGACAGTGCTTCATCGTGTAATTACAAAGAGCCAGATCCAGACCTACGATGTAGCGCTGAGCGTACTAACGCTCTGCGCTACATTGTGGGACTCCCCCTGACACTCTCCCTGCCCTATCGTATTTACACTCCCTTACGCCGGCTGAAGCCTGCCCTAACTTTAGCAGGCGTAAGGGACTGTAAATACGCTGGGACGGCGGCGTTCATACGATAACGCCGCCCTCCCAGCCTCATTTTTTGACACTTATTACTTCTAAATTGCCTTAACTATTTTTCTCAATATGGCGATCATTTTGATGTTATTAGTGCATTGATATTTTTATATTTCTCACTTGGTGCTTTTTCTAAATATTTTTTCTATTTTAAATTTAATATTAAAAGTTATGTTTTAAGGAGGTGTGCACTATTAACTATGGCGCTTTCTCTTGGGAGCTAACAATTGGCACCCTAATTCTACTTAAATAGAGAAGAATAACAATGGACTGGATTCAGAATTCTGATACCCCTGCGCTCAGGGGAGGACCAATCACCTTGCATGGACGATCGCAGAACCCAACCTTAAGACATAAACAGAACAAAGATCTGCACCTAACTCCCCTGCCCTGCCCCAGTTTTTAGGTACTTACAAGTTTCCTTCTTAAAATCAGGTCTATTATTATTATTAACAAATTGTCTGCAGAGTTTTACAGAGAACATTAGACATTCACAACAGTCCTTGCCCCTATTGGAGCTACATACTAAGGTCATTCATACAACTTACAAACACACAGACTAGGGTTAATTTAGTCATCAGCCAATTAACCTACGAGCATGTTTTTAGCATATGGGAGGAAACCGAAGCACCCGGAGGAAACCAATGCAGACACATAGAGAACACACAAACTCTATACAGATAAGGCCTTGCCGAGGAATCGAACTCAAGATCTCAGCATTATGAGACGCAAGTGCTACTCACTGAGGCACTGTGCTGCACTGATTGGATAATGTTCTGTAGACAATCTCAGAAACTGTGAGATTGTATTGTCCTCATCTGCAACCATGATGCACTGACTTTTGATTTAAAAACCCAATAAAGCTCTTTTTTCTAAGAGTTATTTGGGAGTAATTTAATCTCAATTAGAGTTCATAGGTGTTTTGGAATACTTCACCCTCTCAGGAGCTTTACTTGCACTTTAGCTTTACTTGTTCTTTAAAATAAGTCACTGATAAAATATCATTTTTATGTCCTGATCTAAATACTTAACAAGTTGTTTGGGCCTAACTGCTTAAAAACAGGATTGCACTGTATTTATTTTGACTTAAAAAATGATTGTGACACTAAGGATATCATAAACAAGTTTAGTAGCCACTGGGATAATGTATGATGAACATGATCGTTATATGAAGGTGTATCAAGACGATGATGGAAGGAGTCTTTGGAGGGACTGAGATTAGTGTGTTACCCCATGGTGGCACCATGTACATTCTGGTGGAATTCTTTTCTGAAAGAAGTCTCTTCCTAGAGCATCTCCATTATATTGCTATGGGGCCCAGAAAGTTACAACCCTGGGGGTGATATTTAACTGCATTCCTTTGTGTTGGGCAAAATGAATTAATACTTTTTGGAGTATACCCATTGAGGGAAACTACTAGTTTGGGAAGGTATGTCCTGATAGCACAATAAAGTATTTTACTCCACGTACTTATCACCTATCCAACTCTATTACTTGCATATATAAGGATCGTGATTCTAGCAAATGATGCTTATACCTTTCCATATAAATGATTCTACTATATGGCTAATATTTTCAGTCTATGTGCAATAGGGCTGATAATTGGGTATTATGAGAAGAACAGTATAACTGTCCATGCAGTGTATAATGGGCCGTATTCAAAAATACGTTTTTTAAAAGTACGCAATTATACGCATGCACGTAGCAAGGCCACACCCACCAGCACCCAAGACACTCCCCTCTCACAGCTGTGCAATCGTAGACTTACACATCCATAGAGCACCTCTAACTTTACATGTGTACTTCCGTGCGTATATGTATTCTGTACGTGCGATTCTATCTAACTGCGCCCTCAAAGGCTCATTTAAATGCCCCCCCCCACCCTCTTTCACGTAACTTTTCCAGTGCTTATTTCAACCCAGACCCTCTGTACGTATGTCCCCAGATGCGATTCACATGTTCGTGCCTAAAGCACTTATATATTATAAAAGTTACTACGTATGCGCTGTTAAAACGTACCTAAAAATACGCACGCGACTCCACGTGAATATGGATCTGTGAATGCAGCCCAATATCTAACTTATTGAAGGAGAAATGAAGGACTGAAACATTATCTGAGTTTTCTAAGCAGCAACATAAGACTTGATGAACAATAACTAAAAACCGTTCACATAAGTGGGACATAAATAATAGAACAGTTTGTTTTAACACCTGTCTTCTGAGCTCTGCAAAGAGAAAGGGAAAATAAAGAGTCAGTTTAAATGGTAGTCATTTTAACAGGTAGCTTGCGAACTGTGGCATTAATTATGTACAAATTCAAATATGCTGTTTGGCCCTCAGGCATTGGCAATTATTTTATTCATCGTAACAGAAAAGTGTACAGAACACATTGCTAGTTTTGGTGAGGCCAAGAGCTCAGCTACTGGGGTAGGAGAGGATGCTTTGGCACAGATAAACACATTATATAACTTTATTAACTAGCTTACACTGGGGTTGATCCAGAGCTGGGAGGAGAAGTGTAAAAAAGAGCAGATCTGCACCTCTGCAGAAGCATTCTGAACTACAGGGGGAGGTAAATGTAAAATTCGCATCCAGTGGAGCTCTGTGGCAATAACTTCAAAATAGCTAAATTTCCTTTGATTTGTATATGGCACTCTTGCTTTTTACTTATAAGTCCAACACCTCTTTTATTCTCTGCTCGATGCTATATTTCTGTAAGCGAAACATGTTTTTGACACCACATTTGCAAAGACAGAGCTTCTGAGAAGCTTCCTACCCCGCCGAAGACAAATAAGCGCCACTCTCTATTTCCCCAATCCCAAACCTTATGCAAATTTTTACCCTAACCCGCCCCTTCTATTCATAGGTGGCTCATGGCATAGGCGGCCACCAAGGGCCTCGCGGGTCAGGGGTCCCTAGGGGGCCCCGCGCCTATTCTGGACCATCACTCGCCAGGCTTGCATGTGTGAAGTAAAGGCCCCGCATGGGGCCACAGCAGCCAGTACAGTACCGGCCGCGGCACTGTACTGGCTGCCGCGGCCCCACGCAGGGCCTTTACTTCCCGTACTGCTTCATCCAGGCACTGTGTATGTGTTGCTATGGCATTACCATAAGTCTCCCCTTCTATCATCTATCCCCTTTCCGCAGCATAAAATTAAAACTACCCTACAAAAATACATCCCCTGCCCTGCACTAAGTGGGCAGGCTGAATGAGGTCCCCTGCATAGGCTACCCCCATGGCATGGGTTGCTGGCCATGTGACTAGTTTTGTTAGTGTAGCAAAAGAACAGATGCTATCTATCAATTTTTAGAATGTACTAGATATACTAAAACTATAATCTCTAGAGGGCCTAAATGCAGCTATAGATTTTGACTTTGATTAATCCATTCACTTATAATTTATTCACCTATAATCCACTCACTTAGTAATTTTATCATTTTAGTACAACTTTATGTTCCTTCTTCACAAATTAACACCCATATCAACGTAATATATACATAATATTTTCAGATTTTTTACTTGGTTACAAGTTGTGTCCAATTTATACTATATAATAAGGGGGGGGGGGTACTATGTACTCAATTCTTTTCTTTCTACTACTCATGCGTCTTACTATTTATTGATACGTACCTTGAATGTTTATATATGTGCACTTTATATATGTGCACTGAAGTACAAGAGATCTTGAAGTGAGCATAATAGCAGGTGGCAGGGTATAATAGGTGGTGAAACTGGCTACACTATTGTTGTTTTTTCCTTCCGTTTCTGTATAAATTGGATTACCACGGACGGAGAGGTGATAGTGGAATTCAGAGGTGGAAGTCCTGTCCCTTTGATCAGCCGGCAGACCACGGAAGACGGAGAATTGAATCCAGGTTTGAGGGTCCAGCCACTATTACATTACGAGCAAAACGAACAAGAGGAGATACATGTGAGTGCAAAAGCTATTTTTTGATGATTCTCAAATTTAAATAGTAAGAACATATTGCACTATTGCGTATTATATGTTTTATCCCACATGTTTGGAAGAAGAGGAAGATTTGAAAAAGTATTGGATTTGAAGTATTATAAACAAGAAATCATTTTTCTTTTGGATTAAAGAACAAATTGTGACTTTTGAGGACATTGACTGTTAAGATTTAGGAGCACTCTCAGCGCTGTTTAAAAGGTGATATTTTGCAATATTACCATTTGATCGGTACCAAGGAGTTGATTGAACATTCTGAGCTTTTATTGGAATTCCAGTGCACCCATGAGAGTGAGCTCTCCACCTACTCCTCCAGTTGGCGGGAAAAACCAAACTCCTGCTCGACCTCCTGACACCAACTATTTCACCATTGACCGAGAGACTCCCTCATTACCCACTACTTTGTGCCATCTTGAAGCCAGCTGTACCCATGCGAGCAACCAACCCTACCTATCGGTGAGTGGCAGCACCGCGGGTCTAACAGGACTCACTTAAGCACAGTTTTTAAGACTATCACACACTATGTTAAGTAGATATAAGGGTACGGGAGCCACCGATCTCTGGACTGAATTATTACACACAGTGGTTATCAAATTAAGTCAAGGATCAGTTCAACTGTCTGACTGAAATATTAAGGAACTCTTATTAACAGAGATGATGTTTTTCTACTAATTGAAGGTTCAACATAAGTTGTTCATATCAGCAAGCAAAAATCACAATTCAATTTTTGATGTACACCTCAAATGAACTTACAACCAATTTTTATCCCTGCAGGGTATTTGGAGGTATACCGATTTACTTGGCCAAACGTCTGTTCAATTAAATTTTTTATACAATTTGTGCAATTTATTATTTTTATGTATATGTTGATAATCTTGTTGATTGATTAAGTGTTTTGCACACAGTGCTCTCATATCATGAAATAAATTATTTATTTTATATATATATTTTTTTAATCTTATTTAGTACTTCCTGCTCACTACTTAATTTTACTCTAAAACTATAATCTGATTGGTTGATATTTACAACACCCTTTACTTTTACTCTTTTAGAAGCTAAGTTAAAACTACCCAAATGCAGGGGTGGAAGTGCCAGAGACAATGACCTTTGGGCGTCAGTCCTGAAAAAGGCACTTCTCCAAGGTCACAACTTAGCCTGCAACTGCTGCATCTCATAGGTTACAGGATACACAGATTAGTTGCATATCGAAACGATACGCAGATTACATATAATAACTACTACGCATGCGCAGTAGCTACTGTTTATTGAACTACGTCCGTCTATGGAAGACGGACATAGTTCTGGATCCGGCCCATTATTATTATAAAGTCAGTGAAATAAAATGCCTTCTGTATGACTAATATTAGCAAATATGTGATACTATATAATGCCATTCATTTTATAAATAGATTGCTATACTGATTTTTGACTGTGTATGACATACTTATTGCAGATTGTCTCACCTATTTAAGCAGTACAACATAGTAAATATGTGCATGAACTTAGAACCTTTAGGTGAAACTGGCTTGGGGATGCCATGAGCACAGATATAAGATGGAGTGGGTAAGCGGAGCACTGCCCGAGGTAAGCAGCAAGCTGAGAGAAGGATCCTAGGCAGGTTGAGCAGACACAGAACACAGAGGGCATAGGACTTGCCATTCAGGCTGTGCATACTGTATGCATCACTACCCAGTTCCCTGCAGTCACATTTAATCCACTCTGCTCCTGCTAGGATGCTCCTACTTGTCACAGCTCATACGCATCTCCCAGCGGGCATATTACTGGCTTATATATTTATCTATGTGACTTCTCTCTTGCCTCAATTCTCCTTTGGTTTACTACGCCTGCATGGGCTGAGGAAACATGGCACAGGAAAATCAATAGATTTTAATGCACTGTTTGACTTAAATAAAAGTCTGGAACTGCTGATTTAAACAATGGTGTTCCAGTTAAAAAAAGCACTGGAGACTCCACATTAAAGATTGTTTATTGATTATTTGTTGCCTATTGTTAATTAAAAACATAACAAGGGTTTAAAAATCTGAATTCTGGAAAAGGCAGTTTTTACTCTCAAAAAGCGGTGCACTAATTTATCTTTTTGACAAATTCTCTGTGGATGATATTAAACTGCTATTTCGCCATTTGCAGCTCCAGATTTTGAAGGAAGACAAGAGCTGCAGACAGGAAGTCGGTCTTCTTTCTTTCCTGGGTGTACGCACCCTCTATCCCCTAGTCTGTTTTCTCTTGGTGAATGGAGGCTCTATTTGTTTTCCCACATGGCGGAAAAAACAGCTGCAGGTGGCTGTTAGTTTTCTTGCTTGGCACAGGTGATAGTTGAGCTGATGTGGCACTCTTATAATTTAGTTGCATCACCATATTTATGGGTTGACCACAGACGCGGGTCTTGTTTTGGAAGGCAGTTTCAATTGTTTGGGGACAGATAGTGGTCACAGCTTTTGCAACTTTGTTCATTGTTATATTTAACTATGTATGCCTGCAACAAATAAATATCTAATTAATTAATAAAACTGATAGTTAGACCCTTTGCTGTTATTTGTATCTGCCATGTGTGTCCTGGAAAGTATAATGAGTGGATAAAGCCGGGATCCGATAACGGACGCACAGCTAAATAAAACAAAATGTATCGTTAATAGTGTATAAGACTAATATTCAAAATTGTCTATGTATTTTCTGAAGTGCTCAGAGGTACATACCTACCCAGACTCCATTGAAATTTATTGGATAAGACCCAAAATACTTAGTGAGTGACCTGTATTGATTATATTGTCATGAATGAGCAAAACAGGGATTAGCCAGTTCGAAGTTTATCATTCAGAACGAATGCTCTATTAATAACAAATGAACAATGGTTTTACAGATGATTACCATTTAATTTTACACTGCAAATTACAACAAAAAACACAGAAAATTAGCCATTTTTATCATGTGTTCACTGGCACACGTTCCAATTATCTTAAAATTTGGATAGGGTTTTATTTCACATTGTGAATATGAGAAATTACTAAGAAAAATGGTTTGTAGGAACAAGCTAAGTGAGTGTGTTATTAGGGGTGGAATGTTTGGGTTATGTAACAGTCCTGGTTATCCGGTCTCAGCAAAGCGTTCGTTACACTTACATCTCAATGAAGAGCAGGATGTGGTGAGTCATTCTCAGTGAATAATTAGGTACTCAGCATTGCTATGCCTTCAGGTACTCCATATTCTGGGCCGCAACTGGGAGCTAATAATTGAGTGACATAAGTGGCAGCTAACTCCTGTCTACTGTCACTTGTGCAACATGTAAACATAAAAGGAATTCATCTCCTTTACCTATTGAATTGTTCCCTCCTGCTTCTATTATCAAATAAGCAATCTCAGTGTGGTGACACATCCAAGGTGATTTCCATAAGGAAATTATTACAGCACAAATTACCAGTAAATAAGAGGACAGTTCAAATTGCCAAGTAATAAGTGAACCTATAGAAAACTAAGAGTTTGAAGAATAACTATGAGTCTTTGTTGTTGGTTGGTTTATGTTGGCCTTAGAGCTGACAATTAGGGCTGACAATTATTATGTGCTCAGTATTGACCAGATCCAGACTTCAACCACTCAACCAGGCAGAGCTCCAAACGCATCGTTGGCGGAGTTAAGATGCCAGTCGGCCATCAGATCCACTCCCCTCGCTGGCAAGTGTCTTCCACCAGCAGAACCCTACCTTAAAATCTGTACCGTTCCCACAGAAAATGGAGATAGTGTGAAAGTTAGGATTGCACGTAAGGGCTTAACCAAACCCTTACTGTGCAATCTGCATTACCCCCTCTCACCAAGCATGCCTCACGTGTCTGTTTACCACCTCACCATTGTAAAGCGTTCCTTTACAGAATGTCCAGTTCCATAACGGAAACGTATAGCATGCGCAGGTGCACTGCCACAAGGGCAGATGTTTTTATTATAGTTTTATATGTCTGTCAGCCAGTAAAGGATATGCATGGGAACTAAATGACCTTCATGCCCTGACCTTGTTGAAGGACTAAGGGCCGGATCCTGAAGAACGGCAGCAAGGGGAATTACGTACATGCAGGTAAAATGTTTTCTTTCGTGTGGTGTTAAGCGCAGATATGGAAAAGCTGCTTGTGCTGTTTAGAATATTTTCAAAGGTTCCACCAGAAAAAAATGGAAAAACCAATGCGTTTCAGCCGTTACAGGTCTTTATCAAGTATAAAGGCCTGTAACAGCTAAATAGAGTTGGATGTTCAGACCCTAACTACTCTCTGCTTTGAATACGGACACCTCTGCCTCCAGTCTCTGCTATAATACCCGGGAAGCATCGGCTTTAACACCGGAACAAGGTGCCGTCAGTAAATAGAGCAATGAGGCTTCTACTACAGACATACCCTTCACGGACACTGCTTTCAGAGACGGTGTGCCGTGCTTTCACTCCAAAACGCTATTTGAACATTTTCTGTTCTCCTTATACGCTATATGAACATTACCAATACTACCCTAACTGTCTCCTAGGGCTTCAGCACACAGAGGCAGCAAGCCTCTCTTGTTTATCTGTTTTTTAACAATCCTGCTTTTTGAAACAATCCTGCTTTTAATTTGAAAATAAATAAATTGAACATTTAATTTAATGCCACATTTTGGCTTTTTCCCCTAATTACCTCCAGCGCTTGAGTTAACTCTGAAATACGTACATGTCATAAGTAATTCCCCTGTTCTTACAACACTGTAAGGGCCGTGTACACCGGCTATTACAAAAAGGGGGCTTTCCCCCCTAATTAGGGGATGGGGCGGGGGAAGTCCCGTTGCGATCAGCGATCAACCTGATCGTAACTGTTAGGGTAGGAATCTGGACCTCCCCGCTACGTTGCTTGCCGGTCTGGAGGGGAAACTAAGAGTTGGTGTTCACAAAATAACATGCAACACTACAACATAGCAATGTGCTGCTGGATGGCCATGAAATGGTCGTTATTGCTGGTGTATGGTCTCGTAACATGCAACACTACAACATAGCAATGTGCTGCAGGAGGACCCTCTGCAAAATAAAAACATGTATTAATTACATTTTAGTGATGTGTAAGAACTGGAAAACTAATATTTTTTAGATATATTATTTTAAATGAATAATCTCGGCTAATTAACATATAGCTATGACGGTTTTATTATCAGTCTGTGACACTGTTAGGTTTAAACTGGTCTGACCCAATGCCCTGTTGTTATTTTATTGAGGGTTTGCCAGCCACTCTGGTCCTTTGCAACTGCTGAAGTTTTTGTAGTAGTACTAATTGCCATGATGGATAAGTAGTACTAATTGCCATGCTGGATAAGTAGTACTAATTGCCATGCTGGCTTTAATAAGAATACTGTTAAAAATCCTCCTACAATATTTACATTCCTGTCAGTATTGCAAACCCAAAACTTAGGGAATATATAAACCCCTTAACGTTTGTTTTTATTGGAATTAGGTGCACAGTGCTCACTCTTTTTATGAAGACCACTGAAGTTTTAGCACAACTAGTAGTAACCCTGCTTTAGAATACCAAAAACTGGGCATTAAATATTTTTATTATATGGCGATTGATCATAATCTTGAATATGTATAAAGGGGCTTGCACCAGATTCCAAGTTTTACGCTTTTAAATAAAGTTTTAAGTCAGAGGTAACAATTACTTTTAAAGGGGGAGGGGTCTATTTAACAAGAAAAGCTCCTTTGCTGAAGCCTTTTAATTTCTACCATATCAGAAAAGGCCAGACACGGAATAATGCATTATTATAATTATAATTAATAAAAAATAATACTAATAATTGTCATCATCCTAATCATCATAACAAATAAGAAAGATAAAGCAGTCCTTCTATTAAAAATGTAAAATATTTATTATAAGTGTATTAGAGTATATATAAGTATTAGAGTGTCCTCTTTCACTACCAGACAGAACTTTTTATCAGTTATTTTTAATCAATACGACTTTAATAATAAAATCTGTCTTGTCAGTGGTCAAACTAAATATAGGTTATAATATTACAGGAAATTGATCTTTATTGCTATAGTTTATTATGCAAAATATAGAAAGTACATTTTGCCGCACTCCCTGCAAAATTGGGGTTTCTTATTGATGTGGTTCTATTTGCAGTTATTAACACATCCAAAAACCATATACCTCCTTTGAGAAGGAGAGAGAGAGAGAACAATAATAATAATATCAAAACTCCCTCTGGCCCCTAGAATAAAAAAAACTGTCCACAGTTTAGTTAAGGTTCTGCCCACAGGAAAGTCTCTCATAATCTTATCTATAGTCCCACTTACAAGAAGAGTTTACTTTTTACTTATTTTGCTGACAACCAAAAAGTTTCAAATTAAGCAGTGAATCAAATGTGGAAATAAATCCCGTGTATGTGTGTAGTGGAGAGAAGCAATACATAAAAGTGACAGATATACACCTATACTTATCCTCAACTAATCCCCTCTCATTTGCCTCAAGTCAATTTCCTCCTATAACCCCTTCTAACCTCTTGTGTCCCTAAACCTTTGTTTTATAAGTTCAAAGCTTCCCCTATTTTATCTTTGTCTTAGGCAGCCCTCACTGCAGAATGTGTTTTATTATTTTCATATTGGTAACTCCTTTAGTTATCCTTTTATACTACACACTGTGCTGTATTTATCAAGTGCAGAAACTGGTTTTGCTTGGAATCCACACACTTATATTGGCCCCATTCTTATTTTTGCAAACATTTGGTTTGACTTTGTGTTGCTACAGCACTTAACTAATAGGAACAAACAAATCCTGAGATACCAAAACAAAAATCAAGTATTTACATATAGTCTAAATATTTTCTATAGTTTAAATATATGGTTTAAAATATTTTGTTTTGTGAAAATCTATAACACTCTCTTACAGGCTTTGAAACTTGAAAGCGGTGATTCATAGATATGTGCAGTTCTCATCCATCATTCCAGTGGTTTCTTTTCAGTTACACGTGCCCTTTGCACTGGCATAGCTAAGGGGGGGGGGTTTGGGGGTTCAAACCCCCCCATCGAAAATTAAATTTACACTAGATAGAATGGGGTTTCCATCGAAAATAACATTTGCACTAAATAGAATGAGATTTCCATAGTAAGTACTCAAAAGATCGGTTGGCACAAGGAAAGGTGTCACTGAAACAGGCCAGACGGCAGGCGCCGCACTGCATCCACCCTCTTAAAGGACAGTAAACGAGGAAGGCGCTCTTCTAGGAAT
>WWET01003318.1:60453-76108 GCA_011038615.1 Limnodynastes dumerilii | reverse complement strand
TTTGACCACTGTTTATATATATATATATATATATATATATATATATATTCTGTGTATCCAACCAATTTAACTCTCTTAAAAGCAACAAATCAAATTCTTGCCATTATCTCATAATCTACAATATACCAAATGATCTCTAGAATCTTATTTTTGTTGTAGCTCTATGCAAGACAAACACACACACACACACACACACACACACACACAGTAATAACACCAATAACGGAAGCATTAATTTTGACTTCATGTAAGTTGTTACTTAGACCCTGTATTAAGTACTTGTTTACTGTATCCCAATATGTAATGAAAATCCATTATAATAGAAAATAAAAATAAAACTGAATAAATATGTAATGAAAATCCATTATAATAGAAAATAAAAATAAAACTAAAAAATATGTAAAATTTGAAAAGGCAATGAAATTAAAACTTTATTAACAAGCCCACAAACAGGCACTGGAAGTTTTGCAGAGTGACCTCATGTCCTCTCCAGCGGCCCATGGATCTGACATTATCCCATCAATGCTGCTCAGATTCTGTTCTGCTTCCTTCATGCCGTCAATTTCAACAAAAGCTGCAGATAGTTGTCTCTTTGGGTTATTCATTCATATCTGCGGAGCTGAAACCTTAAAATAACTTGAAGGCAGTGACAAGGAGGGTCCGCAGTGCATTGAGCATGTGGATTGATAGGTTTTGATATTTTTTCTCTTTGTTCGGGTGGTTGAGGAACATGTCAGTGTTCAGCTGGGGGAGATGCCACATGAATCATCCTTTCCCCTTCACGCTGAGCCAGGTGCTGTCATCCTCATAGCTAGAGCAGGATAGACTCACAAATTATTGGAAAACGTGCCACTCAGTTAGCACACAGAACTATTTTAGGTACCTATTAGATAAAAAAGAACTTTACTTATGTGAAAAGCAAACAGGACCTTGCTAATGTATAAAGGACCTAATAAAAAGATGGCTGCAAAAAAGAGTGTGGTACAAATGTGATTGATCTATGGTAGTCGTATTCACATTCTATCATATATATGTACTTCATCCATTAGACTTATAAACAGTTATGCATCAATGCCTTGTATTATATCTTCTATGAGATCAAAACACTGATTGATGTGGTCAATATATTGTTACATATGAGTCATTATGTACCACAGGTCATATACATGGGGCCTGATACAGAGTAAGTCCTACACCTGATAGTGTTATATGTTTCTACTCCATGGGCCCAGTAAACAAGATCTTAAAACTAAGGCTAGAATGTAACGCACAGTTGCAACTGACAGCACTTGAACGGTGGAAAAATAAAGTCCAATTACAGTTAGGATGAAGTCCAATTACAGTTAGGATGTGTTCGCATAAGTATGATAATTTTAAGTTAGATTATTTGCACCAGCTACAGAACATGTCTAAGGTTATACCTTTGATAAAAGTTTAACATTGTCATGACTTTACTAGAGGTTTGGAAATGTTACGCAGGGTTGCCAACTCTCCCGGAATATCCGGGAGACTCCCAAAATTTTGCAGTTCTCCCGGTATCTCGGGAGAGCCGGCAAATCTCCTGCAAGTTCCGTCCCCCTTCTAAACTCTATTGTAATCCCTAGAGTTACTAGGGATGGGCGGGACTTGATGATGTAATCAAGTCCTGCCCACCCCCTAGAGCAGTGCTCCTTAACCAGTGTGCCATGGCAACCCAGTGTGCCACGGGATGTTGCCAAGTGTGCCGCGGTGCAATGCCTCCAACAGGAGAAAAAGCACTGAAAGACCTTGCAGATACATGAATTTGGAATACTGGAGAGCTAAAGACACACGATTGGTTATACTGGAGAGGCTGCAGACGCATGAATGGGAACTACTAGGGAGGCTGGAGACACATGATAGGGGCTACTGGGGAGGCTGCAGACACATGATGGGGGGCTAACATAGGTAAATTAGTTATAAGAAAAAAAAGTCATTAGCTGCGTTTTTTTTATTTATCAAATAAAAAATAATGTAATATCTGTGTATGTACTTTGTAATTCCTGCTTTATTTTTGTACAGTTTGCTTTTGGTGTGCCGCGGAATTCTGGGAAGGGCTTAGGTGCGCCGCGGAATTCTGGGAAGGGCTTAGATGTGTCGGGGATGAGAAAAGGTTGAGGAGCACTGCCCTAGAACACTAGAGATCACAATAGTGATTGACAGGGGGTGGGGCTTAATGATGCAGTTTGCATAAATCCCATCATTAAGCCACGCCCCTTGCAGGCATCAATGGCTTCCCTATGGGATCTGCTGGAGGGAAGCCTTAAAAAGTCGGCAACCCTGATGTTACGTTTGCCTTGTGCTGATAGTCCAGGTAAATCAAGGGAAGCATTTCACAGTAGCAGTGTCATTTGTCTTCTAGTGGAAATTGCATAAGTATACTGTAAAGAGACAAATGGTACATATTAGAGTTACAATCATGTAAATGTGTTATTCATCACTGCATCATTAGACATCACATACGTGATATAGCTGTGTGAATTTAGTAGTTTGCCCTGAAATTATTATGTGGATCCTGAACTCTAAATAACATAAAAAAGCACGAGCATGCCTTTACTGGCACAATCCTTATGAAAGTGCCAAAAGATCAGTCAGCTGTTCTAGCTGTTCTAGAGAAAGCAAAGTGCAGGTGATTCCACATTAGAATTGATGAAATACTATAATGGTAATTTTCCTATCATCATCTCTAGCAGGATTCATTCCTCTAAGTATGTGTAAATCCACAACCTGCTAGATTAGCTTTATCTGTAAGAACATACCTTTAAAATAGGCTACAGCATTCTGAGCTCTTTCAGTGCATACAGAGAACTCAGGACCTGATTCACACTTAAGTGCATATCTGTCTGAAATGACCTACTGCACATGGGTGGTAGGTCATTTATGCTATCTACGTATTAGATCAATACGTATCAGGTCCTCAGTGCTGATTCTAAACCTATTTAAAAAGTAACTGAAATGTAGCTGACCGCGGGTTTTACGTACACACAGAGGTCTGGAACTATGCATTGAAGAGGGGAATGAACTCCATTGTTACTCCCCTTTGTCACGCGTAGTTATGAACATTTCCATGTCCATAAACCACCCTTAACTTCAGCGCATGGATCTGCATCCGTACTGTGAATCAGTGCTTGTATGAGCCGCTTATCAGCACGAGAGATTTAAGGCTGCCTTATAACAGCGTAAGTCATGTACAGTCCACACAAGAGAGGTGAGTGACAGTGGAGTTCAATTCCCTCAATTCCATGCAGACTGCCAGACCTGGGTGTGATCGCTAAACGCTTGGAGACCTGGATCCAGTCCTTGCTTAGGAATTTTGTACTAACTGTTCTACTGTAACCTACAAAGGTTATTAAATAACTATACATTACTAACATACTTGGAAGCAGGGCTTAAGCCGGGCACACACCTTGGCAAGCATACTTAAGATGCAATGGCTCTTAGATTTTCACTGAGGATGTCCCAATGATCTTGCCAATTCACGAGTACACACTATACCAGTTTACCAGCAGATCTAAGATTATGCTCTCTCCTAACTACATGCTGAGAAAATTGTGACTCCAATACACACTATACAAATCTCTGCCTCTGCTGCACAGAAGACTGCAGAAAATATGGAAAGGCACTCGTTTACACTACCCATATTTTGCCCAACATCGTACCATCAGTGATCTTGAGTCTTAGGAAGTTCATAAAACTAAATCAACAGATGTGACCTGTTTTATTACAACAAATTATGATCATGGAACTGTACACTCTCGTGATTTTGGGCCAAATCGTCATTGTAAATGGTATGATCGGCCCTATAATTGGATAAGTGTCTACCCAGCTTTACTGTCTCTGTAAATGCCTATTGTTAGAAATGTACATTGATGCATTTTGACACAGAACACATTAAGGGGTTTCCTTACCCTTCAATTTTAAGTCAATCTCTAACACAACAGACTTATTTTCTCAGAACCAAGAGTAGCACTTGAGGACTTGTATAACAAAACTCATTAGTAGTAACAGGTTGTGTAGCCGTATTCTGGCTTCACACTATCCCCAGCGCTCAGTATCAGAAATATGGGTTTCAATAAATGCAAGGGGAAAGAAAGTACTGCCCCTCAAAACAGGTACATATGATAATTGGATACAATTGTAGTAGGTAAAAGCCAACTACTACCTTGCTGTTTTTATCCGTTTTAACTGTCTAAATACCATTCAATAATCATTAAGAATATCTGTATCCAGGGTCGGACTGGGGCATGAAGGGCCCACCAGAGAATACTGTGATGGGGGCCCACCACATAGTCAATGGGTGTGGTCAAAAAGTCATTGCCGGAGGATGCTTGTATCAATGAAACTTGCAAATAAACAGTTTCATCTGTGTGAAAAGCGTTATATTATAAATTTTCAGTTACAGTGACCCATATAATTACTGTGAGTATCCTACTGAACACAAGGCAGAGAACATACTACTGATCACCATACAATAAGGACAACTTAAGATAATAGCAACTTCATGCTAGTTACCGCCATACAATACAGACTATATCCTAGCTATTGCCATACCATACACACTGCACAGAGGGATGATGACAGGAGGGAGGAGGACCCTGCTCATAAAAGCTAACATGCTATGTGAGAGAGAGTGAACAAACAGGAGACACAGTGATGAAGATGGGGAGGGCAGGTAACCTTAGGTGGAGGAAGGGTAGGCTAGCCTGAAGAAATGGGTTTTCAGGAAGTGTTTGAAGGATTGGAGTGCCTGATAGGAAGTGGTAGGTTGTTCCAATGGAGAGGGGCAGCCTGAGAGAAGTCTTGGGACTGTTACTTTAGGAATAATTAAAATTAAGCAAAACAGCAATTACGGGGTTGATAAGGGTACCAGCAGACTCTGGATGGGGGACTCAAACACCCACTGATACCTATAGGTGGGCATTCATTATAAGTAGACATTGCCTAAGCTCAGAGATAGATTACCACATGATAGTAGCTTACTTTTCTATTACTTCTTATCCTGTGGCCATTGCCTTGCGGTATGTGTCACAGACATTGTTGAACTGTACCACATTTGTATAGACTGTGCCCCAAACCCTTCTTTCATTTGAGTAACTCAATAAAGGATTTGCTGAAGTAAATGATTGCAATCTATACACAGGAGATGTAAATAGACAGCACTCTACTTTGATTACAGTTACTGCCTGACAACTTATGTACCCACTTTAATCCTTGCAATAACTCTTCCCTTTTAAGCCTCTGAATCGTATTTACTTTTTAGACCTTAAGTATGTATGCAACAGAGGGATATTTGGTACATGTTGAATAATATCAAATATTCACACTCAAAGGTATTTTTCTATTATCTGTCATTACAAACCTCTATCTCTTGTAGTATTTTATGGCAGGGATTCAAATATCCCAATGTGATTCTTAAGGCTTAAACCAGTTTTTATCTGCAGCTGGAACATTGCCATAGTCTGGGTTTGGGAAATGTCCACCCAGTTTTTCAAATGCTTTTACTGACCCCAAATGTATGATGCGCCTAACCGCTAACTGTTACTGAATTATTTGTATACCATTTCTCAATATATACACATACATTTTTCTTTTTAAACATGCTCTTTTAGTTGTAATATTTTTCAAATGTATTTTGACACTTTTTCTGTATACTAAATGTAATGCAGGGACAGGGGGATATGATAGGGGACAGAGGGTTGTAACTAACTAGAGGAGGGAGGCAATTTTTAAAGAAAGAGATGTAATAGTATGTGGTGGCATGCATATAAACTGGAGGGTGGCAGGTTCAGAGGAAATATGCAGAAAAATTACTTCACTGAAAGGATGATAGATAAGTGGAATAGCTTCCTATCTGAGGTGGTTATGGCTAACACAGTGGAACAGTTTAAACAAGCTTTGGATAAATATAAGGATAGCCTAAATCTCAGACTCAATTGATTATAAATAGTGTCTAGGGTCAGTATAATTTTAAATAAGCAGACTGGATGGGCCATGTGGCTCTTATCTGCCGTAACTTTCTATGTTTCTATGTTTCTCACTACTGTTCTTTATAAGCATTTATCAATATCTCCATAGTGCCGCTTCTACACTTTATGCTTGATGTTTTTATGTTATATAAAATGATCTACCTAGAAAGACCAGGCCAAACAGTAGGATAATAAAAAGGTAAAGTGAAAAGGAAAATTGACTCTATAATAAGACAAAGGTGTCTGGTAACATGTACATGTTTATTGGAGCCACTACAGCGGAAACTAATATCACCTGTGATGTAAACATTTAATAACTTTTTGAAAATCTTATTAAATCCAAGTCAGCAAAACTTCTGCTTGGTAACCAGCAAAGAATAAACTTCCCCAAGCATATAGTCAGTGGGCCTGTAAATCTGTCAGACAAGCAGTTAGATGATTGACCTAAACACATATTATTATTATTATTTTTATTATCGTTTATTTATAAGGCGCCACAAGGTGTCCGCAGCGCCGTACAAAATACAGTGAAATACAGTACAGACATACAGGGTAGGGATGGACAGCATAGTACATATTAAATACAATATGAATATAAAAATATCACAAAAATACAATAAGTGAAGCAAGAACAGACAGCAAGGCAAAATGCGAGGTGTCAAGCTTGGCAGATCAGGGAGCAGGGGATAGAGCTCAGTGAGAGGCTGAGAGGGAATCACCAGGTGGGGATGGGGTAAAAGTGTAGCAGAGGGGGACAAGAGGGTGCGAAGTGAGGGGGGAGTGGTGGAAGAGGGAACAACACTAGGATGGAGGGCCCTGCTCATGTGAGCTAACACACTAAGTGGGAGGGAAGAACTTACAGAAGACATAAGGAGGGGGAAGGATGTGGACTGCTGGTGTAAGCGGAAGAGAGGGGGAAGGAACAGAAGGTATAGATGAAGGATGCAGTGAGGATGTTAAGTGGAGGAGGGGTAGGACATAAGAGACAAAAATGGAGCACAATTTAACTGCAACTTGGACAATTATATTTGTACTTACAAAACGACCAGATCCAGATTCCCGCAGGCTTTCTATACGTGCGGGAGTCTGTCAGTCCAACAGATAGAGGGGGGTTAACGCCCCCTGTCACTCCCCTCTCTCGTGCAGGCTTTATGACAGCTTACACCGCCATAAGCCTGCCTTAAGTAAAGCGGTCTATACGACCGTTAATCAGAATGAGTGTGGGATACCCCTCCCACGCTGTACACTTTAGCGGGCTGGGGAAGCACAGCCCATTTCTTCGGAAATGGCATCGTAAATGGCATCATACGGAACTTACTTCCGTACGATACTAGGTGTCTAACGTGACACAACACTAGCAGAACATGTGCCCTCTGGTCAAATAAGGCCACTTACACACCTTACATGCATAAGTTGCCTAATGTACCTAACTCTGGATCCAGTCCCAAGTTAGTATGCAATGCATGCAGCTTATATTGTACCTATATTAATGTATGTTAACAACACACTAACACGTTGCTGTGTAGGTATTTATTCTTACACAATCGTCTTAACTGATTTACACATTCTTTAAATTATTGATATCTCTTTAGGCTTATACCTTAGTATACCTCTCTTGATTATATATGTTTCTATATAAATGATCCTAACTATAAACAATGAGTGTCCACATGAGATGTTATTTAGGGTTAGAATCACCTATAGTGGAGAAGTGGCTTATAATGCATTTGCAAATGTGTGTAACTAATACTTCTGCATTTACTTTTATGGAAAGGTTGACCAGTTAGCTACTGGTAAATAGCAGGTACTAAGGTCATTTTTTTTACTTAGTTTCTTACTTGCATGCACCTGTTTATTGGTCTATAAATGACTTAAAACAACCTGTATTGTTTGTAACCTATGTTAGCTATGAACCCTGTTTACTTTAAAGGAAAATTATTTAAAAAAAAGAACTTATCCCAACCCCATTACCTGAAAGAACTCTCCTGTGTGTTCCTGACAGCTCAGTAACTCATATGTTATCATTTTACGCTACATCTTTGGTACATGAGTTTTGTTGTTGTATACAATTGTAGTAGGTAAAAGCCAACTACTACCTTGCTGCGCTTATCCGTTTTAACCATCTAAATACCATTCAATAATCATTAGGAATATCTGTATCGCAATAGGAGTCTTAAAGGAAGTTTTTACAGCGGCGTCAGATATGCACAGTTCTTTTCTTTGGTGATTAGGAGCAAAGAGATCAAAAATATATTGCAGTGTAAAACAAGTTTTTTGTTGCTCTTTTTAACTCAAAATTCTGTATTTACTTGATGCTAACGGTGATATCAAGTAAATACAGACTTTGGAGTTAAAAAGAGCAACAAAAAACTTGTTTTACACTGCAATATATTTTTGATCTCTTTGCTCCTAATCACCAAAGAAAAGAACTGTGCATATCTGACGCCGCTGTAAAAACTTCCTTTAAGACTCCTATTGCGATACAGATATTCCTAATGATTATTGAATGGTATTTAGATGGTTAAAACGGATAAGCGCAGCAAGGTAGTAGTTGGCTTTTACCTACTACAATTGTATACAACAACAAAACTCATGTACCAAAGATGTAGCGTAAAATGATAACATATGAGTTACTGAGCTGTCAGGAACACACAGGAGAGTTCTTTCAGGTAATGGGGTTGGGATAAGTTCTTTTTTTTAAATAATTTTCCTTTAAAGTAAACAGGGTTCATAGCTAACATAGGTTACAAACAATACAGGTTGTTTTAAGTCATTTATAGACCAATAAACAGGTGCATGCAAGTAAGAAACTAAGTAAAAAAAATGACCTTAGTACCTGCTATTTACCAGTAGCTAACTGGTCAACCTTTCCATAAAAGTAAATGCAGAAGTATTAGTTACACACATTTGCAAATGCATTATAAGCCACTTCTCCACTATAGGTGATTCTAACCCTAAATAACATCTCATGTGGACACTCATTGTTTATAGTTAGGATCATTTATATAGAAACATATATAATCAAGAGAGGTATACTAAGGTATAAGCCTAAAGAGATATCAATAATTTAAAGAATGTGTAAATCAGTTAAGACGATTGTGTAAGAATAAATACCTACACAGCAACGTGTTAGTGTGTTGTTAACATACATTAATATAGGTACAATATAAGCTGCATGCATTGCATACTAACTTGGGACTGGATCCAGAGTTAGGTACATTAGGCAACTTATGCATGTAAGGTGTGTAAGTGGCCTTATTTGACCAGAGGGCACATGTTCTGCTAGTGTTGTGTCACGTTAGACACCTAGTATCGTACGGAAGTAAGTTCCGTATGATGCCATTTACGATGCCATTTCCGAAGAAATGGGCTGTGCTTCCCCAGCCCGCTAAAGTGTACAGCGTGGGAGGGGTATCCCACACTCATTCTGATTAACGGTCGTATAGACCGCTTTACTTAAGGCAGGCTTATGGCGGTGTAAGCTGTCATAAAGCCTGCACGAGAGAGGGGAGTGACAGGGGGCGTTAACTCCCCTCTATCTGTTGGACTGACAGACTCCCGCACGTATAGAAAGCCTGTGGGAATCTGGATCTGGTCGTTTTGTAAGTACAAATATAATTGTCCAAGTTGCAGTTAAATTGTGCTCCATTTTTGTCTCTTATGTCCTACCCCTCCTCCACTTAACATCCTCACTGCATCCTTCATCTATACCTTCTGTTCCTTCCCCCTCTCTTCCGCTTACACCAGCAGTCCACATCCTTCCCCCTCCTTATGTCTTCTGTAAGTTCTTCCCTCCCACTTAGTGTGTTAGCTCACATGAGCAGGGCCCTCCATCCTAGTGTTGTTCCCTCTTCCACCACTCCCCCCTCACTTCGTACCCTCTTGTCCCCCTCTGCTACACTTTTACCCCATCCCCACCTGGTGATTCCCTCTCAGCCTCTCACTGAGCTCTATCCCCTGCTCCCTGATCTGCCAAGCTTGACACCTCGCATTTTGCCTTGCTGTCTGTTCTTGCTTCACTTATTGTATTTTTGTGATATTTTTATATTCATATTGTATTTAATATGTACTATGCTGTCCATCCCTACCCTGTATGTCTGTACTGTATTTCACTGTATTTTGTACGGCGCTGCGGACACCTTGTGGCGCCTTATAAATAAACGATAATAAAAATAATAATAATAATATGTGTTTAGGTCAATCATCTAACTGCTTGTCTGACAGATTTACAGGCCCACTGACTATATGCTTGGGGAAGTTTATTCTTTGCTGGTTACCAAGCAGAAGTTTTGCTGACTTGGATTTAATAAGATTTTCAAAAAGTTATTAAATGTTTACATCACAGGTGATATTAGTTTCCGCTGTAGTGGCTCCAATAAACATGTACATGTTACCAGACACCTTTGTCTTATTATAGAGTCAATTTTCCTTTTCACTTTACCTTTTTATTATCCTACTGTTTGGCCTGGTCTTTCTAGGTAGATCATTTTATATAACATAAAAACATCAAGCATAAAGTGTAGAAGCGGCACTATGGAGATATTGATAAATGCTTATAAAGAACAGTAGTGAGAAACATAGAAACATAGAAAGTTACGGCAGATAAGAGCCACATGGCCCATCCAGTCTGCTTATTTAAAATTATACTGACCCTAGACACTATTTATAATCAATTGAGTCTGAGATTTAGGCTATCCTTATATTTATCCAAAGCTTGTTTAAACTGTTCCACTGTGTTAGCCATAACCACCTCAGATAGGAAGCTATTCCACTTATCTATCATCCTTTCAGTGAAGTAATTTTTCTGCATATTTCCTCTGAACCTGCCACCCTCCAGTTTATATGCATGCCACCACATACTATTACATCTCTTTCTTTAAAAATTGCCTCCCTCCTCTAGTTAGTTACAACCCTCTGTCCCCTATCATATCCCCCTGTCCCTGCATTACATTTAGTATACAGAAAAAGTGTCAAAATACATTTGAAAAATATTACAACTAAAAGAGCATGTTTAAAAAGAAAAATGTATGTGTATATATTGAGAAATGGTATACAAATAATTCAGTAACAGTTAGCGGTTAGGCGCATCATACATTTGGGGTCAGTAAAAGCATTTGAAAAACTGGGTGGACATTTCCCAAACCCAGACTATGGCAATGTTCCAGCTGCAGATAAAAACTGGTTTAAGCCTTAAGAATCACATTGGGATATTTGAATCCCTGCCATAAAATACTACAAGAGATAGAGGTTTGTAATGACAGATAATAGAAAAATACCTTTGAGTGTGAATATTTGATATTATTCAACATGTACCAAATATCCCTCTGTTGCATACATACTTAAGGTCTAAAAAGTAAATACGATTCAGAGGCTTAAAAGGGAAGAGTTATTGCAAGGATTAAAGTGGGTACATAAGTTGTCAGGCAGTAACTGTAATCAAAGTAGAGTGCTGTCTATTTACATCTCCTGTGTATAGATTGCAATCATTTACTTCAGCAAATCCTTTATTGAGTTACTCAAATGAAAGAAGGGTTTGGGGCACAGTCTATACAAATGTGGTACAGTTCAACAATGTCTGTGACACATACCGCAAGGCAATGGCCACAGGATAAGAAGTAATAGAAAAGTAAGCTACTATCATGTGGTAATCTATCTCTGAGCTTAGGCAATGTCTACTTATAATGAATGCCCACCTATAGGTATCAGTGGGTGTTTGAGTCCCCCATCCAGAGTCTGCTGGTACCCTTATCAACCCCGTAATTGCTGTTTTGCTTAATTTTAATTATTCCTAAAGTAACAGTCCCAAGACTTCTCTCAGGCTGCCCCTCTCCATTGGAACAACCTACCACTTCCTATCAGGCACTCCAATCCTTCAAACACTTCCTGAAAACCCATTTCTTCAGGCTAGCCTACCCTTCCTCCACCTAAGGTTACCTGCCCTCCCCATCTTCATCACTGTGTCTCCTGTTTGTTCACTCTCTCTCACATAGCATGTTAGCTTTTATGAGCAGGGTCCTCCTCCCTCCTGTCATCATCCCTCTACCTTTTCCTCATCACTTCCTACCTTTTTCTCTCTACTGTCTATCTCTCTCCTTATTCATCTGCTCCTACACACATATCCAGCATCTTTTTTCCTTACATATTGTTCCACTATTTTTGTACTGTATTTAATTTTTGCATTGTACATGTATTGTATTCCTAATTCATGTTTTATACCCTCTGTTAATTATTGAATTGTATATGTAACTATTGGCTTTGCTATTGCCTCTGTACGGTGCTGCCGATACTGTGTGGCGCCTTATAAATAAACATTAATAATAATAATAACAGGCCTTGTGTTTGTTTACCATATCATTTGTTTGTGTCCATGTCCTTTTCAAGAAGAAAAAAGGCACAAGTCTATCTGTTCCACAGAATTAATATTGTTTCACAATATCAGTATAAAACTACATATACTCGTGCACCAAATTTTTATCCAACAAGGAATACCTCCTCATTTACTATGTGCACTGCTGGTAAAACCTTTTATAAAATTCATTCCACACAAAATTAAATTTATAACATCACAAAGTTATTTTGCATTGCACTTTTGCAATGGTTTATTTTACAATTTATTATTGAGATTTATAGGCTAAAATAGTCATTCAAAATCTTAAAAAATCTCTTCACATTTTTTTGCTTGAATACCTTAAATCCAACAAATCCAAATGTGGGGGGTATTGAGTTGAAGCAAGCATTCTTGGGTTCCTCCCGCCAATTTGGATATCAAGTCGAGACAAAACACCATTTTGCATGAAATGTCAGATCTCGTGGTTCAGATTATGTATAAGGCTTTCCTGTCCATATACAGACTCCAAGTAAATAAATAAATAAATAAAACCCTAAGTAAATAAAGAAACCAAAATAAATACAGTAAAAAAAGAGAAAATATAGTAAGAGAATACATTAACTTGTACTGGTGAACTACAGATCCACAGCAATCTCAGGCCGGCCTAATAAAATAAAATTTAAAAAACTCAATAAACTTGCCAATATCCTGGGTCTTCATCTGTAGGTGATCCAGTTGTGTAAACTTTTAATCCACCTGAACATGTTTTGCAAAAAAAAACCCCTTTTGAGCAATGCAAACAGTGAGTACATAGCGCAGAATTAGAAACATGCTGACCATGAGGTCTATTTATAATCTGGGACTATGGGCCTGATCCAGAGCAACGCTCGCAAGCGAGCGTACGACGAGCGTATAAGAATTTTCGGCCAAAAATTCGCAATGCGCATGCCCAGTATGACAGCTTCCGGTCGCCCGAGCGTCATGAGCGTATCGTTAGCGTATTTTTCGCTCGCTGGGCGTATTTTTTTTACGATGGTCGGCTGGGCGCCCGTTTTACTACTGGGAGGCGGGGATAGCCATTTAAATTGTACCGTATGGGCGTGCTAAGCGTATTTTCTCAGCGTATTCTCTGCGAATTTTCGTACGGCCGACGGTCGTACCCAGTGTAGGGTATAGCCGCCGTAAGCAGGGACTTTACTATGGGAGTGCTAGGGGCGTGTAGGTTGATACGCCCGAGCGTACGGTCGCATTCGCCCGTCGTGCGAATTTTCGTAGCGCTGGATCAGGCCCTATGTGGATGAGATGTTTCCATGCTGTCTCTGGTTATTAATAGAGCTTGGTGCTCCTTCTTGAAGAAAGTCACAAACTAGTCACAAACTAGGACTCGTTGAATCTGAAGGAAAAAACTACATTGAACATAACATAACCCCAGAACTGTGACTTATCTATTGCATTTGAGAAGCCACTATGAACACAAGCTTTGTGGTGTACCAATTGCATTTATATGCGGTGCTGAACTGTGCTACACTGAAATTGTGTGCCAGTTATTGCTATATCTCATATTATGCTACAGAGTTGCAACTTATAAGATGGTTACTATATATATATATATCAACACATCGGTTTGCTACAATTCATTTATACTAGTTTGAAGGATTCTGCATCCCGTTCTTTAAAGCCAGATAACATAGAACTGACATTGACTTTATTTGACTATTTTCACATCCAGCATAGATGTTTGTGTTTTGAAGTGTGCATTTATTGACCTCTACTTACATTTTCCCTCTTTGAGTAACTAGTAGTGCTAGCAAAACCTTCTTGGATTCTCTTATACTTAACCATTTTAAACAAGCCTGTTGGTTACATTTTAAAGGCTACATTTTGCAAAATATATTTTGTTCATATATTGCTTAAATACTGTGAAAATTGTAGAATATAGAAAACAGTTTGTAGATTAAACACCCCAGAATGTCTGCATAAAAATCTATTGAAGTCTACTTCATGAATACATTCCCACCCTAAAATAAAAAGGATCAGAAGGTGACAATTATCAGCTTGTTGGCAGAAGTAGAAGTTTAGAAATGTTTTCATGAGATGAGTATATTTAAAACTTAAAAGATATCTTTTCATTTAAAATGATCATTTAATTTTTATTTAAGACTTTTGAGGATTATATGTATGGGTAGCTCTCTGTCACAGAAATAAAGCCAAGTTCTTTATCTTGCTGCCAAGGTTTGCAGGAAATGGCCTAGAAAATACCATCTGGGTCCATAGTCAAATTCCCAGTGGGCAATGGATGACATTTATATCTAGCTGTCTTTCCGACTTGTGTGACAGCAACAGAGGTCTCCCAAGTCACTAAGACCCTAGGGGAAGCCCCTCTTAATGCTCAATATATAACTAAGTAACTAATTTAATTAAAGTGGATATTGCATCCTATGCCTTATGGGAGATTATACCAAGACAGCCTTTGGCTTAAACAAAAAAAAACTGGTGCCACTCTAGCTGATAGACAGTATCAGCTGAAGGCAACCCCATAAGACTGACCTGATAGGATTGGGGTTCAGCATTTCTGTCACACACACACACCAGCCTCTGTATCAGATATTCAAACTAAACTGAGCACATTAATCATGTCTTGCAATTCCTATGAAATATAATTACTGCATAAAAAATGATTATATATTTTATTTATATGAGAAAAAAATTACATTTGTCAAACATTCAAAATAAACAATACATTATTATATTTTAAATGTAAATATTACTATCATTTAAATATTTACTTCACAATTAAATGTGACTTTAAATGTTTATTCTGGATTCAGAAATCCTTAACTTGTTTCTGTTTGTATTATGAGGAGTAGCAGATGTGTCACTTGTAATTATGTATTATGTCCTGAGGTAAAAAAAAATTGCACTGTTGAGAGTCTTATTCTTCATTTGTGTTTTCTCAAATCTTATGTTAATTAGAAGTTGGATGAACATTTTAGTAATGCTTATGAGAAAGAAGTTGAGTTCTTGCAAATAACCAGTCAGAACCTAAATATCATTTTCTAGCATCCACTCACTAGAATCTGATTAACTTTCAACATTTCTACTTTAATTCTACTTCACTTTACTTCAACTTCTTCTGTAAGTAAAAGCAAAGTCTTCTCAGTATAGTGTGGGTCCTTGTTGTGAACGGCCCTATTTCGATAGGGCCGATAGGGCCGTTCGCTCCCAGCCAGTTCCGAAATGACTCAAAGAGGCATAGCAATCCATCCCTGGAGTACCAAACACGGTGCTCCGAAAGGTAAGGAAACCCACTCCCTAACCCTAACCCCAAGTCTTCCCTCCCCCC
>WWET01003318.1:43687-60417 GCA_011038615.1 Limnodynastes dumerilii | reverse complement strand
CTAACCCAAAGCCCCCCCCCCCACAGAATAACCCTAAGTCCTCCTCACACCCTAACCCTAAGTCCTCCCTGCAGCCTAACGCTAAGTCCCCGGCAGCAGCGCTTCCGAAATAGAATGGGTGACTATGCGAATCGCATACTCACCCATTCATAAAAAAAATTCTGAAACGGCTCACATTCGACATAGGGACACTTTTGCTGCAACAATGAAGTGAGTCAGAGACATGTTCTCCTTATGTCCCTTTTTTTTTTATTCAGCTTTAAGATGGATTATTTTCTTTTCCAAACTAGAACAAACAGCCTGCTTTAGACCATGAAACACAGTGCACAAAAAATATAAAACATACTTAAAATTGCAGCATATTTCCTGTTCTGATTAGCAGTCCTGATGTTTTGAAATATTAAAAAGTCCAATAATTGAACAATACAGGAATATAGTTTTCCTTTTTAATAGGAATAGGCTTTCCTAAGCTTTCATTCATCACCATGTATACACGGTACCTTTCTGGAAGTTTTCTGTTATATGTTGCCTGTTTTCCAGATGCAGCAACACAGAAAATTTTGAATAGAATGAATTTTGTGTTCAGATAACACAACCATAGCCTGTACTAATAACAACTTTGTGTTGCTTCTAAGCAACTAGGATAGAACATAAACTTCTGAGCATGTGTCTTTATGCTAGAGATATAGGGCCAGATCCAGAACTAAGTTCTTTTTAAGTTTGAACGCGTAACATATTTATGCTATGGTAAGCACTACGCACCCCATAAGGCACTCCCCTCGCTCGTACGTAGTTTACTCGTTTTACGTTTACCAAACCCTACCTTAATTTTTCCAAGCGTAAGTACGGACGTACGTAATGGATTGACGCCTGGCCTAACCCGGTCCATACTGTACAATTTAAATGCCTAAAAGCGTATTTCAAGGTGTTGTATGGTTAACTCGCCTCTTGGTTCGTATTTATACTCTGTTTCATACGATCAGAGTTACTTTGCGCAGTAAATACAAAAAGGTGATTTTCTGACAGCGGCTATGCACTCGTCCGTAGCTCAGGCTCTGGCCTGTAGAGTTTCCAGATAATGCTGTGAAATGGGTTTGTCCTGACGTTACTCTCCATTGCAGTAACGTCTGCACCTTGTATCTTCGGAGAATTTTTTTTTTTTTATTAAAACTTTATCAAGACAATTTTTTATGTAAATAATGAAGTCTGTGATTGCGTAATACACAAGTAATTAGACTTTTCTGTTTGAATCTTTTGCTCTAAAATAAAGCCAGTTATAGGCTTTAATACATGTATTTCTATATAAACCTAACAGTAGCCATCAACAGGACCTCTGCAATTACTATTTAGTAAGGTTCTCCGCATTGGCTGTAAGGAGGCTTTGGGGGTTTTCAGGAGTTTTTCACCCTTACATACTGATCACTTTGGTTATGGTTTACCTTCCCCTTTCCTATTGTGTTGCCCTTGTACATTCCATTGTGTAAGTGATAGTTGAGGTTTAAGGCTTATGTCTGATTGATTACAATGGTACTGAAGATTTGGATTATGTTTCTTTCTATTACAGGACAAGTGTCTCAAGGCCATGTGGCCTGGATCATGGGACACTTACATTTTTTGGGCTGGTAAATTCTTTGAACGAATTGCCCATTTATCAGCCCCGGTAGGTTGGCATATAGAGTGGTTGGGATTTAGAGGGATGAAGTGGAATTTATTTTACCCAATATTTTCGGACATGGCTAAAGTTTACGGGAACCCGGATTGTTTAGTCATACATTTGGGGGGGGAATGATTTGGGGAACATTACGGCTTTAGAGACAATAAAACGTTTGCATCCCAAGGTCAAGCTCATTTGGTCACAAATAATACCTCGACGTTCATGCAGTAACGCTAGGTCCCTAAAGAAAGTGGATGTGGCTCGGAAACAACTTAATAGAGCCGTGCATAATTTTGTAAGGTCTTTGGGGGGGCAGATTGTGTCACATCCACTCATAGGACATGAAAAGGAGAATTTGTTTCGTGAGGATGGAGTTCATCTATCTGACAAGGGAAATTTGATATTTGTGGAAAGTCTGTTGAAGGCCATTCAGGGTTGTTAGGGTGGTGGTACTTGAGGGTACCCCGCTTTGGCGGTAGAGGTTGTGTGTCACCATTTTCAGTTATGGCGCATAAAAGATGGAGGGAGAAATATCTGGAAAGCAAAGGCGCACCCTTCTAATAATCGACAGGTCGCCCGACTGACGACGGGGGCCTGGTCTGCCTCCTCCATATGATGAGGTGTGCACATTGAGGGGTGGAGCCTATGTTGACAAGTCCCTTTAAGTTTCCGGAGGTGACACACATACCTGCTATTGCCACCTGGTCTCAACCCTAAATTCTATAGTCAATTTCAATATTAATTAAGTAAAGAGATCAGTTTAATTCAATAAACTTATGTCCCCTATTTTAAAATCCAATAAAGTTGTCTGAATCTTTATTGTGTGAATGGCTTGTTGTTGTGTGTGGGGTCATCAACCTTAGTTCGTTTAATGGTTTTTGAGGCACAGTCAGGTGGAATGTAAATAAGAGTGAAAAAATTCCAACATTTTATCATGAAAAGTCATTGTACGGTCCTGAATTGCCTACAGTGCTCTACTAAAATAAATGTAAAAAAAATGGTATATACACTCTAGATATTGGACCTGGATACAAATGTACAAATGAGCGCAGAACAGAATTCCACCACGGATCTGGAAATCCTTCAAATTGTGGGGCGGGGTAGGGTAGGAAGCAAGGAGTACAGATGCTAGGTGGGACGGGAAGTATTTAAATAGTACAGTACAATGGAATCACTGCCATCATTGCATAGTGGGGGAGCTGAATAACACAATTCCCTTCATCAAACCCTTTGAGATCTGCTGGAGGGAAGTATTTTCGTTGTGATATAAGTATAAGTATATATAAGTATTTTATATGTCCCTTAGTGACAACTTCCACCACAAGCATAAGAGGGCAAGAGGTATCAAGCTGAAATCACAGACTTGGCTACTGTATAACGTATCAGGTTCAACCTGTTACTTTGCTAAGTAGGCTCCCAGGCACAGCATGTTATACAGGTTCTGACTATAACGAGAATTAAAAAGAATTAAAAAGAATTGCAAAGAATGTGATGAAGCCTTTTTTAAATGTACTGACCAAACAAGCTTAAAGTCCAGCACATTCCATAAGCCATGAGTTCTAAGTAAATATAATTGTTCAAACCTGTTCAAGTACAAAAATAGAGGAGAAAGTTTTATGCCATTATACGTAGTCAGTCCCAGGGTGGTGGAAATCAGAACAGGAGCATGGAGTTACTCTGGAATTTCCAGAAGACCCACAAAATTATGGGCATTGGTCTCAGAATCCCCAGAGAGCCTGCAAATCCCTGGGATCTGGACTTAAGGCAAGTGATTTAATACAAATTATTGCCTGAATCCCAGAACAGTGCTAAGAATGGGCGGCACTTGCTGACATCCTCAGTAACCCTATGAATGGCAGCTTTGATAAGGCAGAGGGTATGGCGTCAGGTATAATTCGGTCATCTATGGTCTAACCCCACACCTTCCAACTGTACCTATTTAGCAGATACAGTATCATTTTTTAACAGTCTGTACCGGCTAAAAGGGCTCCTGTACCGGGTTCTGGCCCGGCAATTCCCTTCCTCCTTATACCCCCCTTCCAGTCATGCAGCATCTGATCACTATTGCAAAGCTGCGGGGGCAGACTCCAGCGGCTCTGCTTTAGTGACAAGACACCCTCCTGTGAATTCTTTACTCTTTACTCTTATGATAAGGTGTAAAATTAGATTTTACACTTCGTACATGCCAATGAGAGCAGAGGAAAGACACACCCAGTCGGTGGGGGCGAGCCATGCCCCCTTCATGGAAACACCCTTTGAGTGAACCGGTTTTTAATATGCAAATGTTGGAGGGTATGGAGCCCCTAATGGTGATGGACTTGGCTACAGGTAAGGGGCAGGTTGCGCCCTCCTGAACTGTTCTTGGATGTCGGATGCCGGAAGTCAGGAGTGCTGAGAGTGTAAGGCAACTTAAATCCTTGGTTTGAAAAACTACCGAATGAGCAGAAGCACAGAAAATTAGAGCAGAACAGTGAACACAGATAGTACACACAAGGTCAGCAGGCTTGGAAAACCTGTTGCTTTCACACAGGAGAATGTGTTTAGGTGGCTTAAATAAGGAGTGGAATTCACCAGAAGTGATCATGTGATAACAGAAACAGGAAATGGAACCTCAGAAGGAAAATCATGTAAGCAAAAGGTAAAAACATCACAGGGAATAATTGAAGTATAATAAAAAGGCAGCCTGAGCTATGATTGAGGCAGATGCTACCTGAAATGTGAAAGCTCCAATCACCTCTTACTTAAACATATAAATTAAACCAAGGAGATACAATAGAAATTTTGCTAAGTGGTTCCTGGAGCATTGGTTTTCTTTTTCTTATTGTAAAAGTCTGCCTGAGGGCTGTGTGTGTCCCATAAACCACGTCACCAGGAAGAGCAGACACACAATAGAATGCAGTACAATGAAACTGAAACAATGATGCTAAACCTAGGGTGAATAGGAGCATTCTTTCACTAACTACAACTTTAACCATGGCTGGTCAATACAGAGCACCGTAGTAATTAATAATCATATGCAAATCATATAATTTACTGTACTCACAGGGCCCGATTCAATTGAGCTAAAAGCGTTCGCTGGCGTATTTTTAACGCTATTTTTTGCAAAATAACGGGCGCTATTTTTTTTGCTATTCAATTATTTAGCAGCGTTAAAAATACGCCATTTTTTTACCGATAGCGTTAATGAAAAATTCGCCCCTATGAGAGGTGCACATTTTTAACGCTGCCCTGTTTTGTGCCCCGACAGGGCATGCTGATGCTTGTAGAACTACACGCTGCACAGGTGTCTTGGTAAAAAAAAATGAAAACGATATTTCAGACACTGGTGGCCAATAACCTGTCATTAGCGCCGGCATTTCCTGCTAGCAGGAAGTGATTTGCCACGTTTAAAAAAGTTTTTTTTTTTTCCCCCGTTAATTTCCCCTTCGCTGCCTGCTCTTTTTGTGCAGCGGTAAAAAAAATTGAATATGCTAATTTATATCGTTCAATTGCCGGCGAAGGCATCGTATTTTTTCTGACGCACTATTTTTTAAAATACCGCCGGCAATTGAATCTGGCCCACAAACTTTTAATCATTTACCTGCATCCATCACAATACTATACAACGTTTAAAGTCTAGTGAAGAAAACCTATACAGAACATGCGCATACCTTTCATACCTTATCCAATAATGACAATGGGCCGGACACAGAGTTCTGTACATGACACGGGACTTGGGTGATACAGATCTCCAGGGGTATGGAACTTAGTTCTGTATCCATCCGACAGGGCATCCCAACCCCTCCGCCCCTGCCTAAACTCTGTAAGGTGGGCAGAGGGAAATGTTATAGTCTGGGCTGGGTTTAAGAGTTCCATGTGGATCAGTGGTCGTACGCATCACAGATCCAGTTGGGACACTAATAGTGTGTTATGGATAGAGACTGAGCACTTACTTTGATACAAGATGCCTGTTTTAATGACATTGGAGCAGATCCTGATTTACACAAGGGGGGCGCATGCACAGGCCCCACAGTACCAGGACAGCATTTAGCTCTGTATATACAGGTAGGGTCTATCTGGAGTGGCTTCCCCTTGTCTGTACAGAATTAGGAATGGCGGGAATCCTGCAGCAGAGGTCTGGTTACAGTCCAATGTGAGGTAAATGCATTAATGGTCTTGCATATAGAGGCACTCTGCACTTTATGAAGAAACATTCAGTGCCTTTCAATCTGCTGAGTCCCCACTGTGACGTTTCACATTGCGAAATAGTAACATCTGAAAGTTGCTTTTTGGTTGTCCCTGCTTCGAACATGATACATCGCGATTCGCATACTCACCCATTCATTTTTGGAAGAGTCGCCGGAGAGGTGAGTAACCCTCTGCGAGGACTAAGGGTTAGGCTGGAGGGGGTGCTTAGGGTTAGGCTGCGGGGAGGGGGGGACTTAGGGTTACCTCTTCAAGGCATGAGCAAGGCTGCGGGGGGGTGACTTAGGGTTAGGCTGCGGGGGGGAGACTTAGGGTTAGGCTGCTATCGAAATAGGGCTGTTCGCAACAGAGACTTACACTCCTTTCAATCATTGCAAACGTGTGTGTGTGTAGTAGGGGAGGGGGTTTACAAAGTTTACAACCTTTATATAACTAACAAAGTAGTGACGCATGTACATGCCTCCCAGCCAATGCATCAATCAGGACGGATGTAAAAAACTTAAAATGGCAACTGTCTCGCCAAAAGCATGAGAAATGGAGAACATGGATGATGATTGTTAGTTTAAAGTTACCTAGCAGCAAATAAATGCAGACATATACAAGATTTATGATAAAATGAACTCCCAACTTTCCAGTATCTTATCCTAATTATTCGGGGTAAAGTGATGCTTTACAAATAGAAAAGTACATTACCCAATATGACTAATATTTGTAAACACAAAGGAAAGACCCGTTTTGGAGGTTGTTACGAAAAGGGGGCTTTCCCCCCCTTTACGCATGGCGTGCAAATTAGGAGACAGGGCAGGGGAAGCCCCATTATGCGGCCGCATAGATGATTGTAAACTTTAAGGTAGGAATCTGGACACATAAGTGTCCAGATTCACGCCCGCAAGGGGGGAGTACACGAGGCATGCACTCCCCGCTCCGATGGCGGCCGCACTGACCTCAGGCGGCCATAAGGCGCCCGCAGGTCTGGATACGGCCCACTGCCACTAACTAGTAGCTAATCTGCTACTCTGGTCCGGATTCACAGATAAGAAGGAAATAAGTATGTGCAGGTTTGCAAAAATATGCATCTAAGTGGCAAGGCAACAGCCATGACACTCCCATCATTTCTATGCATTTTAGATGATTTCAGCGTCCATAAGGCTACCTTAAGTACATACGTATTTAGCAAACCGCACTCATAATGCCCCATTTAAATGAATTCCACAACCCACTCTTCTTAACTACCTTCTTACGGAGGACTGGCACTGCCCTTCTTTCTTATCTCACTAAGATTGGAGTTGAAGAGACAGATTCACAACTGCGATAGTTCTTCTTACGGACGTATGGGAAGACCTATCGCAGTTGTGAATCCAGCCCGAAGTCTGTATTTAAAGGATTACTGTGCGTAAGATCTGGATCTCGGGCCTGATCCAGACCTACAAATGAGCGCCGAGCGTATTATCACTCAGCGTAAAAACTTTGCACTTCCTCAACACTCCCCTTACTTTCATTTCCTTACGCTGGCCGAACCCTACCTTAACTTTTCCCAACGTCAGTATGAAATTTCGTAGCAACACGCTTTTCGTAACTGGCTAAGCACACCCATACTGTACAATTTAAATGCCTACCCCCGCCTATTTTCCTTAACTCCAGCGTCCATATGAATTTCGTACTATAAACAAGCCCCTTCATCTGTAAAACGCAAAGTATACGGACGGCCGATTCTCAGCTACGAAAAAAACAGCGTTACTACAGGAAGTTGTCACTAGGCGCATGCGCTGTGTGTTTTTCTGCTGAATTTACACTTACGAACAGCGTTAGCACGCAAGTGAGCGTTGTTCTGGATCAGGCCCCTCATGCGTAACTTTGGGTTCTGTGTATGCGCAGTTTATCCATCCCTATAAATACGCATAGAGAAATTTAAAGCCTTAAGTAGGTGTGGGTAAACATGTATCCGCACCTAACTTAAAGCTCCCTCCCACACCACCTCCCCCTTTTTTTAAGAATCTTAAGCGTGTCCTAGGACTTCCCTAACCTCCCGTTCGTGTTTTCCTTCTTAAGAAGGAGAATACGAATGGTGTTACCCCTACTCCGCCCTCCCCGTCTCCTTTCCATACCTCCTTCCCCCCCACTCTTCTTCCTCTTTTTTCTTCAGAGACTAGAAGAAAGAGTCATTTACTTTGTCAGTAAATGATCTACTACGCATGCATAGTAGGTCATTTCTTAAATGCCAGCCACTATCAAGGCCTTTCTGTTGTGGTGCTCTAAACAGTATGAGTTCCTATAATGGTTCATATTTCATATGTTTTTATATTGAGAGCTAACACACCTGAGACCCCCTTAAAGCCTTATCATATTTTGCTAAATTTTGGCTTATATATTTGCAAAAATGTGTAACTAATGTTTCGGCATTTTATTTCACCGATAGAATGATATAGTTAGTTACTGTATAATGGCAGCGTTCCTGGTACATGGTCTGTCCTTTTTCTCTGGGTCGAATACCCCCGCCCTTCACGCTCCTGTCTATATTTAGCTATAATTTGATACGTGCAACCACCATTTTGTGTAATGTCTATAAAAGACTGCCCCTGCACTCAGGGTAGTTACTCCACTTCTCCACATCACCAAATACTACTTTAGCATTTGAATGAAAGAAACTGAATGTCTATATGATTGTTCTAGCACTTTTACCAGCAACCACCAGGATATAAATGTAGAAGAGATGAGATTTAGGGTTAAAGAAAGAAAGATTCTGGGACAGGCCACTTTTTCACTGTGACTGTGCAGGTATTATTAAGTGACTCATTCTGTTATGGGAAGGGCTGTTCTTTAGCATCAGACGGAGTCTGTATTGGCAGGTTCTGACCTCTCTCTCTATTGTAACTTACCTGTGACTAAAAGCTTGTGTCACCAGTAATTTATTTTGTTTTCATGTATGTGTCATAGATTTCCATCGGGGCCCTTCTATTTGTTTTCTTTACCTTACATTGTGGGTAGAAACAAAGTCACATACTCAGGGGCCCATTTATGTAACAAAGAATTATTACACCAGGTTAAAATGATTGTATGCCTAATAACGTTAAAACATTGCACAGCTTCTATATAGAAAAATATAAAAGAACAGAAAAAACAATATAGTGAAATTTAAAATGGTTGCAGATAAGATATATTATGGGGTTGACCAATAAGTAGACTTAACTTCCATAATATAGTCTTTCATTCAGGACCTTGGGCCTAATCCAGACTTAAGATTGTTTTATGTACGCAGCGCACACGAGCACACGAGTTCTGTAATACTAAATATAATGCACTCCCCTTGCATGCACGCTGACTTACGTGTTCAGAACCCTACCTTAACTTTTCCTTGCGTATCTCTGGTCGTACGTAATGCTTGCCGTACTTAAGTGCCTCACCCAGCCCTGTACAATTTAATTGCTTCCCCCCACCCACAATGCGTGTTTTCAGCTTGCAGAGGGATGTCACACTCTATCGTACAGTGTTACTTACAAGTTACATACAATCAGATTACAATTCGTAACATCTGCTGCGTGCATGCACAGCTCGTTCCCACAGCCAGATTTACGCATGCAGTATTTGTAAATTAGCCGTCGTTATTACGCCTGGATCAGGTCCCTTGCTGGTTATTTGTAGCCTGGGGAATGTGGGGACTACTACACAGCATTGACAAGCGATGCCGACAGGTGCACCCTCCATCAGGTGCATGTGTAGCACGAATAAAGATTCATATACTGAGAAAGGGACAGTGCTGTGTAAGCATGGAAAAATCATCCATTGGAACAGACCCCCTAGCTGCAAAGTGTCTGTTCTACATGGTCTGTTACACTGCTTAGGACCCAGATGGGCCTAGGCCATCTCTCTTCAGTCTAGCATTATCCTGTTATGCAATGGGAACTGTGTTAGGAACAGACCACCAGGGCACGGAGTCTAACCAGGTCTGGTTTTCACTGGAGCCCCTAATGGTGGGGACAGTCTGGGCTGCAGATTTTCTGGCAGGTCGCAACCCTCAGCGAACTGAACCTATGCGTGCGGGTGAGACAAGCAAGGAAGCGGAAACCCAGTGAACAAAGTAACAACACTCAGACAGACAGTGGACCAACAGGGACTAACACTCACACAATCACACTACTAGCGGCAGGTACACTCACAACACGAGGCTAGGAATGAAGGACGGATGGGAGCACAACAGGAACAGAGGAGAGACCAGGAATGGGGCAATCAACAATCAAGAAAGTCACTAGGCTAGGTAAGAATAAAGAGAGAGAGAAACTGCCAAGCAAAAGCTATAATCGGCAGCGCCGCGCTGCCACACTGCCTGTGAAATAGAGGCTGCAGCCATGCCATTGGCTGCAGCCTGACACACCCCCAGAATGAGAGAGAGTGCTTCTTGGTGCCATAGCAACGTCCAGGACGCGCACACACCCACCGACGGCCCGACGGCACAGGAAGGAGAGGAAGCCGCGCCACAATGGAGACTGCGCCGGGAGGTAAGCATTACACGCTGCTGCATTTAACATATCCCAATATGAGCAGCCTATATGCTACTAGCTATAGAACATAGCTGTTGGTTTGTCAGATAAAGAAAAGTCCTCATGCTTCAAAAAATGTCTGTTTTGCCAGAAAAGGACTATTGTTTCACCTTCCCTTGCTAATTATGGGGTTGCTGCCAGGGACAACCACTATTGTGGGATACCATTTACAGCATTGATGTGGTACTGCATGATGTTCTCCAGATTCCATAAGCATTTAAAATAATTTGTTAAGTGTAATTATATATATATACACTACCAGTCAAAAGTTTGGACACACCTTCTCATTCAATGGTTTTTGTTTATTTAAATAATTTTCTACATTGTAGATTAATACTGAAGACATCAAAACTATGAAAGAACACATATGGAATTATGTTGACAACAAAAAAGTGTTAAACAAATCAAAATATGTAATGTATTTTAGATTCCTCAAAGTAGCCCCCTTTTGTTTTGCTGACAGCTTTGCACACTCTTGGCTTCATGAGGTAGTCTCCTGGAATGGTTTTGAATTAACATGTGTGCCTTGTCAAGAGTCAATCTGTGGAATTACTTACCTTTTTAATGTGTTTGAGACCATCAGTTGTGTTGTGCAGAGGTAGGATTAGTACACAGTGGACACCCCTATTTGACTACTGTTGTAATCCATATTATGGAGAAAGGACTGTCCATCATTACTTTAAGACATGAAGGTCAGTCGATAACCAAGAGTTACCTCTGCTGCAGAAACCGGTACTTAACAGCACCTCAGATTAGAGCCCACATAAAGGGCCTGATCCAGACCTAAACTGGTGTGCGTTGCGTATTAACACTGGCGTACCTTCGATGCATGCAATAGAAATTCCCCTTGGTCCTACTAAGTTTGGCTTTCATACGCTCGGCAAAACCTACCCTAACTTTTCTGTTTGTAAGGTCCGTATGGTCATTGCATAGTTCCGACGCTTAGCATGCCCATACTATATCATTTAAATGCCTCACTCCGCGCTCGGCGCAGAGTTACGGATTTCGTAAGGCAGGCACGCCCCCTCCAACATTAATACGAAGCTAATACGCCGACGGCTCATACGCTAAGAATTTCTCAGTGTAAAATCTGCCCCGCGCATGCACAGTTAGTACAAAAGCCGTTTTTACGCTTCCGATCGGTGTAAAACCGCACATCAACGTAGGTCTGGATCAGGCTCAAATTCTTCACAGAGTTCAAGTAGCAGACAAATCTCAACATCAACTGTTCAGAGGAGACTGCGTGAATTAGGCCTTCATGGTCGAAAAGCCACTACTGAGGATAAACAACAAGAAGAAGAGAATTGTTTGGGCCAAGAAACACAAAGAATGGACATTAGACCAGTGGAAATCTGTACTTTGGTCTGATGAGTCCAAATTTTAGATTTTTGGTTCCAAATGCCGTGTCTTTGTGAGAGGCAGAGAAGGTGAGTGAATGGTTTCTGCATGTGTGGTTCTCACTGTGAAGCATGGAGGAGGAGATGTGATGGTGTGGGGGTGCTTTGCTGGTGACACTGTTGGTAATTTATAAAAAATTCAAGGAACACTTAACCAGCATGGCTACCACAGCATTCTGCAGCACCATGCCATTCCATCTGGTTTGCCCTTACTGGGACCATCATTTGTTTTTCAACAAGACAATGGCCCAGATCCAGAACAATGCTTGTGAGCGAATTTACGTGTGGAGGAAACGTAAAATCGAGTTTTGGTAAGTACTGCGCATGTGCACCATAGAAAATACGCTCCGTAACGTAGCGTAAACGTGAACGTATGGGCCATTCACGTATGTGTCACGTAAATACTTACGTGTGGGCATGCCAATTTTACGTTACTCAAAATTACGTCTGAAATACGCTATATAGGCGGGGGTTTGTATTTAAAGTGTACAGTATGGGCGTGCTTAGCTGCATAAATACGTGTTGCTCATACGTACGTGAGCGGATGACATCGGTTACGTGGGCAAAAGTTAAGGTAGGGTTTGGAAAGCGTATCTCGGACAAAATACGTAGATTCAAGGGGAGTGCCAAGGGGAGTGTATAGAAGGTACGCACGCGTAAATATGCTACGCGAGTAAACGTATGGCAAGCGGAGTTCTGGATTTACCCCAATGACACCAAACACACCTCCAGGCTATGTAACGGCTAGTTGACCAAGAAGGAAAGTGATGGAGTGCTGCGTCAGATGACCTGGCCTCCACAATCACCCGACTGAAACCCAATTGAGATGGTTTGGGATGAGTTGGACCGCAGAGTGAATGAAAAGCAGCCAACAAGTGCTCAGCACCTCTGGGAACTCCTTCAAGACTGTTGGAAAACCATTCCAGGAGACGACCTCATGAAGCTGATTAAGAGAATGCCAAGAGTGTGCAAAGCTGTCATCAAAGCAAAAGTGGGCTACTTTGAGGAATCTAAAATATAAAACATATTTTGATTTGTTTAACACTATTTTGTTGACGACATAATTCCATATGTGTTCTTTTATAGTTTTGATGTCTAAAGCAGTGATTCCCAAACTGTGCGCCGCGGCTCCCAGGGGTGCTGCGACCCTCTCTCTGGGGTGCCTCAGAATGTTTCTATTTCCTATTGTATTCTATTGTATTTTTGTCTTAGGGGTGCCTTGAAAAAAATATGGAGACCCTAAGGGTGCCTCGAACTGAGAAAGTTTGGGAACCACTGGTCTAAAATATTAATCTACAATGTAGATGAGAAGGTGTGTCCAAACTTTTGACTGGTTATATATTAACATTAACTTACTGTTCTGTTAAGCCATCCTCATTCCTCTTTGCTTTCCTTTTAAAATGGATCTATTTGCAAGTATAAAAGTGTAAGAGGTGAGCAAATCTGCATTCAGCACTATAATAGCTATTAAGTCTTTTACACCTTAACTTTTTTTTATAACAATGCACAAAATATATTATTTCAGACATTAGATTTCCTTTAGGCAGATGGAAGAAATTGAGAATCATAATTATAAACTTAGGGTTGTGCAATTTATGCAAATTGCATCCTGAAGTCTCGCCCCCTGTGTATCAGCACTACTATTTATAGTGCTACTGGGGGATGGGGCGGGGCTTGATGATGCAAATTACATCAGCAATTCCACTCCCAACCAATCCCTAGTAATACTATAAATTTTAGTACTGATAGGCCGGGGGTGGGACTTGAAGCAGTGATTTGCATAAACTCACAGCCTCAAGACCATTGCAGAAGATTTGCGTTCTCTTCCAGCATACTGGGAGAAATGTCTGAATTTTGTGAGTCTGACGGATATTCCAGGAGAGTCAACCAACCTGTATCTACTGCTTCCACACACTTAATCAAAATCCCTAACTATGGAGAAGGAAATTATATTGTTATATACAGTGGTATTCTCTGTATCTCCAGACAGTTTTACATTGTTTTAAATGAAATAAAGGTTTAGTCATTATTTACTTTCAGAAGCTTTTTGAAAAACTACCTGGGTTATAAAATGGACATTAGTCATATTCCAAATGAAAGTACTCAGTATTAAGATGTCTAGTAACTTTGCCAACCTTTTTGAGGATAATAGAACTTATTTGCATAGCATGGAAACCTGTAAATATCTGCCTGCAGTGTGGGAGAGATGACAGACTAGATTTGGGAAGAAGAAACAATGTCAGGCTCCTATATATTTCCTATACATTTCATTTGAGAATATGTCGCTGTATTAAAAAATGTGAATTCTTAATGCTCAGGAGGGGGTAGTGTAAGAGTAAGTGTGGGTTTAGCTAAAAATACAGTTGTCAGGATACCACTACTTCAGTAGGTAAGTAATCATTTCTATGTGGAATGCTGCAGAAAATATCATTCCCATATAACTTTTAATGGCATAATGAGTAACATCAAGTGACCAAGTCATTGGAAATAAAATATTATGGATACCAATGACCAGATAGTTCTCCTTAGCGGTTAACCTGCATTCCTTGATCATCAACTTGTGCTTTAAACAGGACAGAAAAGATCTGCTTTTGCCTGGATATTTGCATATAATGGGCCTGATCCAGAGCTACGACGGTCGGCGTTATTACGCCGGGTGTAAGCGTAAGATCGTCTAAAAAGACGATCTGTGCATGCGTCGGGCAGATGTTGCCCAGCGTAGCTACGTCAATGCCCGATCCAGGATCGGGCGTCCGTAGCAGCAGCGTAGTAACACTGGAGGGGGCGTTCCCTAGCGTTACTACGCTGCAGTTAGTGTAGTGAGACAGGGGGAGGTAGGGTAATGAGGCTGGGAGTAGCATCTGGGAGTAGCATCCCAGCGTATTTACAGTCGCTTATGCCGGCTGAAGTTAGGGTAGCCTTCAGCCGGTGTAAGCGAGTGTTAATATGCTGGGACAAGGGGGAGTGTCGGGGGAGTGCTGCGATGTTACTCTGAGCGGTAGAACGCTCAGTGCAACATCGTAGCTCTATATCAGGCCCAATATCCTCTTGGTGGCTTGCACCTTGGTTCCTGCAAAGTTGTGTAGTGTAGAGCTGTAGCTGGTGACTTATGCAGTCTGTATACATTACATTATTATTAATTATTATTATTATTTATTTATAAGGTGCCATAAAGTGTCTGCAACACCGTACAAAATACAACAAAATACAGTACAGACATACAGGATGGACAGCATAGTACATTATAATATACAATATAAAAATAAAAATATCACAAAAATACACTAAAGTGAAGCAAGCACACACAGCAAGGCAAAATGCAAGGTGTTGAGCTTATCAGATCATGGAGGAGGGGAAGAGTGGAGTGAGAGGGGGAAGTGAGCAGAGGAGAGGAGGAAGGAAGGAGAAGAAGGGATAGATGTAAGATGGACATGTGTATGAGATATCGTAACCAGTGCAGTGGACTATGCATCTTATTCTGGTAAGTTACACAGACTACATCCTATGCAATATCTCCAGAGAGTGGCTTAGCATTTCTGGTCACCAGGAATGTTGCATAGTGCACACACATATTTGACATTCAGGTCAATCGCCCTACTACCCTGTGCTCCTTGAAATAGGGTCAACCCAGCGGCAGTTGAGTCATACTAAGTAATTCTGAATGATCCACTTATTAGACAAATCACTCCATGCTATATATAGTCTGTACCCACTTTAAGACTCATCTGTCAACTGTTATTTGTCAAGATGGAGTAAAATTTGGTAATTTTCAAGGTGGACGGATGCTGCATGCTGGCAGGTCATTCTATGTGCTAAGGATGAAGAGCAGACTTGCACTGATCTGGCACTGATTCTTTCCACCATTATCCTTAGATAGCAGTTGCAGTCCCCGCTGCGATTGGCTGCTTTTAGAAATAGAGACAAGCCCAAAAGTTTCTCTTCGGCTTTCTCTATGTCGCTGGTGATACCTCCGAAGAAGTGAGTAACCTCTTCAGGGACTTTTAGAGTTAGGCTCTTAGGAAGGGAGGGTTAGAGTCATAAAGGGAGAGTGTTAGGGTCAGGCTGCAGGGAGGGTGGTCTTAGGGTTATGCAATAGAGTAGGGAGGGTTAGGGTCAGGCTAGGGAGAAGAGAGGGTTAGGGTAAGGCTGCGGGGAAGGAAGGGTTAGGATAATAGAAGGGGAAGGTTAGGGTTAGAATTAGGGAAACAGTTGAAGTAATTTTTCCTCTTACCTTCCGGAGCAACGCGTTCGGTGCTCCGGGGATCGATTGCTATGCCTCATTGAGGCATAAGCAATCCATATTGCAGCCAGTTTGGAACTGGCTGGGAGAGAACGGCCCTATCAAAATAGAAATGGGACCCACAATCTTATATAGACATGTCAGTATATTTTAATTGCGCATACTTTTTGTTTTAGAATGGATCTGTGTTTCTAATGGCAGGGCGGGTACAAGCGCTGTTGGGAAGATGCTAAACTTTCAGTATAGGCATATTCTATGCATGTCCTTTACCTCCAATCTGTCCCCATTTTATATGAGGCGGGATCAGAAATGTTAAGTTACAGTACCTGGGATAATGAGTGGAATCAGTGGCCTAGCTATAGGGGTCATTTTATATGAGGAGGGATCAGAAATGTTAAGTTACAGTACCTGGGATAATGAGTGGAATCAGTGGCATAGCTATAGGGGTCGCAGCGGTCGCATTTGCCCAGTACAGCCCCCCACCACTCACCAACAGTGCCACGCTCAGTGGTGCCGTAGAACCGATACCTAATGTAGGTATTGGTTCTGCCGCTGCGCTCACTGCAGCACATCCCTGGCCACCTTCCCTTTAAGAGTGACGTTGCGTCACCTGGGGTCACACAACGTCACTTAGAGCCTGCGTCCCGCCGCAGAAGAGAAGAGCAGCGGCGGGGCTACAGGGGAGGAGGCCGAGGGTGCGCTGCAGTAAAACCTGATGG
>WWET01003318.1:20089-42418 GCA_011038615.1 Limnodynastes dumerilii | reverse complement strand
CCAGTGGAGCGCAGCACACCTCAAACAGCCTGTATGTGGGGGGGGGCCCAAGCTGACCTTTTGCACCTGGGCCCATGAACCTTTAGCTACGCCCTTGAGTGGAATGGTCTGCTCCAATCCAACGCAAAAGCTGGATCTAGCTTAATGATTTAATCTCATGGCCTATTGCTCCATGCATAAACCAACTGGGTATAACACAAAGGACTGCATTCTGATCTAAGAGCAGAACTGCACATGCAGAGAGAACCTGCACATAACGGCCCAAGCTGACCTTTTGCACCTGGGCCCATGAACCTTTAGCTACGCCCTTGAGTGGAATGGTCTCTCGTGCTCCAACGCAAAAGCTGGATCTAGCTTAATGATTTAATCTCATGGCCTATTGCTCCATGCATAAACCAACTGGGTATAACACAAAGGACTGCATTCTGATCTAAGAGCAGAACTGCACATGCAGAGAGAACAATTTCTGCACATAAGAGGATGGTGCACTGCCATGGCACTCCCCTCTACGGAACTTGACAGACTTCCGGTTCATAGCTTAAATTTTCTTTATGTAACACTGTGCGAGCAGAGTGCTCTGCCATACAGAAGTGTCTAATACCTCCTATACTCTACAATTTAAATGCCTCCCCCAGCCCAAACTACGTAACTTCGGATGTATGAAGTGTTTTCACACCCTGTCTTACTGAACGTACATAAACATATTCCATACAGTCAGCTTTCCGATGCGTAGCATCTGTTGTGCACATGCACAGTTCAAGTGTGTAACCTGACTTACGCATAGTGCATGTGTAAATCAGGATCCAGCACAAAGGGCCTAATTCATGTTTAAGAAACCATGAGGTTCTTAAATATACGCGACTAGTAGCAAGGCGACTCCCTCTGCATGCCCCCGGTTTTTAGATTCTTAAACAACTTACGAATTCCGTATGGCTACCTTATGTTTAAGTTCTTAGTAGTGTGCATAGGGTACCTAAATAAGAACGTTACTGCATAATCGCGCCCACATTTGCCCATTTAAATGCCTCCCTCCACCCAATCTTCTTATCTTAGTACTTAATTTTTCACAGCCTAACCCTCTCTTCTCCGCAGCCAGACCCTAACCCTCTCTTCCCCGCAGCTTGACCCTAACCCTCCCTTCACCACAGCCTGATCCTAACCCTAACACACGCCTTCAATGGCCCTAACCCTAACCTTTCCATCCCCAGAGCTTAACCCTAAACCTAAAAGTCCCCAGAGAGGTTGCTCACCTCTTCAGTTGTGTCTGCAGGGAGTGTGGTGGGTCCGATGGCCTGCACTTCTGAAAATGAATGGGTGTGTATGCTAATCAGCATACCCACCCATTCAGGAAAAAAAATAGAAAATGAGAGCCTCTACTTTTGTTTTTCTCTTCTTCTGAAAGACAGCCATCTTACCGGGGACTCCCACCGCTTTAGATTTAGCAGTGATTAAATCATTGACTACCTTGGTCAGTGCAGTTTTGGTGGAGTGTGGGAATGAAAGCCTTACTGAAGAGGATAGAGAAGATTGTGTAAAGAAAGGAAATGAGTAAGGGTGAGTGTAAGCATACCTGTCTAGCAGCTTTGATGGGCATTACAGCTGGGAAATGAACTGATAATATGAAAGAGAGTTTGGGTCAGAGTTTTGTTTTTTCAGAATTAAAGGGATTAATGTATGCTTGAATAAAGATGGGAAGATACCAGTAAAGAGGGAGATTAAAGATTGTATTTAAAGTTGAAATAAGCACAGAAGTCAGACATTGACTAACTTATGAGGGTGCAGAATCCAGAGGAGAGGTAGTAGAGAAGTAAGAGAAGAATAGAGCAAATACTTTCTCTTCATTTGTAAGTTGGAGTAAGGATAAGACTGTGGAGGATAGATATTGAGTAGTATGCTAGTTGATGAGGAGGAGGTGGATGACAATATCTGTCTGATCTTATTTATCTTGAAGTAATTAAAAAATGAGGACATGTTTGGGGTTTGAAGCCTGAGTAAAAATGAGAGATTGAAAGTTGGAAAGCATTTAGGAAGTGTAATAAGTGTTGGTGCAAGTTAAAAAATAATGGGGAGAATGAGATATCTTGCTTTGCAGGCATAGTTTTCTAAAGTTTTGTGTGACTTCCAATCCATCATAACTTTAAGTGTGAATGGATTGGAATTTTGTAGGATGCCCATGTGAGTGGTTTCCCAGGACACAGTGGGAATTCACCATCGAGCTTTCTTATGAGCTCTGAACCCAGCGCTAAAAGATCTAAGGATCTGGCCCAGAGTTACAGTAAATGATATCCTAAAAAGACATTGGGTCACTGCTATTACATTTTTTTCCCCTAAATGACTTCATTATAATTTATATAGGCAGTTGAAACATTCTGTAAAATTTTAATTATTACAGAACCTCATTCCTTAAACTTATAATTACCTGCACTGATATACTTACTGCTGGCACAATGCTGTAAGTGCACACTGTCATTAATGTATTTTATACTGCAAACATTCGACATCTACAAACTGAAAAAGTAACCCCACCTTTGGTTCATGTCTTATGTTTTCAACACTATTCACATCATTTAAATGAATACGACAGCTTGCATATTATGATTCTGTGACTCAGACATCATTCAGTACTAGGCACATGCTTTTTCAGAGCGACACATTTCTCTAGGGCCCAACAAGCTCTCTGTGGCTCTTTCACACAACAGTATTATGGTGAACAAGTGACATTAAGGCGCTGTCATGTCAGAGCTCTGAGTATATTGTTCAACTAATCCCTGGTTCTATTTACTTCCCTAAAGACGCAGTTTTGGTTGGATTGGTGTAATCTATTGCCCTGAGGACAGCTGATAATTTGAAAAGGATACTACTTTCTATTAAAGTAGCTCTTATGCAAGCACTACCATATTTCCTGTACACATACAGTATATCACATGTCACTCATACCTTTCTGTAGAGCGAAGCATCACACTCATAGATTTCCTTTTCAAATATTCTGCAACTCATACTTAATAGCTTTCTATTTTTTCTCTTTTGTATATAGCTTTATTCTATCCACTACATGAGGTTAAGACAAACAAGTATCACCTATAATTTATTTCACTAATTTTGTGTGGGAGTGTTATATTGACTTTTGCTGTACTGGTATATGCCCATATGCTCCGCTGTAATGCTAAGGATATTCCATCAGCTGACCCCTATATTAACTTTTCGTCACTGTCACTGTTTAAAATGCCCTCACTGTAGAATTACCATCCCCCCTCCCACCTTGCATACCTGATGTACACTTTCTATTCGTCCTGTCTAGCTGAGAGAGACCATAACATTACAGAGCTCTGGATCTCTAAAATACAGATCTGTAATGATCATGTTTGGCTCCTAGTGGAAAATGTTACCTGTTAACAAGAGAATAAAAAGTAAAAATAATTGAAACTTTATTATTTCTATTGAAAATATATTTAGTACCATGACGTTGGATCCAGGCGTCTGCATCTGCTGCGTTAGAAAATCTGAGCTGTTGGCAAGACTGCAAGCAAGGCAGTCTGGATCTTGAGGATCTATATTCAAGCTGGAAGTCTGCTGGAGGTCTGCTGAGCATGCCTCATATCCCCCAACCTTTATATCCCCCAACTCTCCTTTAATGATGCTCACAGATAGTTCCCAACTTACCCTCAAGCTGTTTGAAGCCTCTAGCTGATTGTGCAAGGTCAACATACTAGTATACTGGTGGTGGGGTGGGAGTAAGCAATGGGCATTATGGAGGTTATTGTGTGTAATTGCAAAACAGCCACCTGTTTGGACATGTGAAAGGTGGTCGTTCTGTGCAGACAAGCGGCTGCTGTTCTGTGTAATAACTTTGTACGTGTCAGAAGGAGAGAGCAACTGTGGCCTCTCAACCTGAAACCCTCTAGCACCCATCTATATATCACTGTAATTAATTCCCACCTTCTTCCCAGCCTGTTTTTCTAAAAAGCATTTCTCTAAATGATATTCTGTATTCTATTTTTACATAAGCTTTCCCTTGCTTTTTCTACATTCTGATTACATAATTCTGTCATTAAATTTCAACACTAAATCATTATATTGCACCATTATTTCATATGTCTATTATTTAATCTTCAGCCAATGTTTTATAATTCAGCAACACCTAATCCTTTCCCAACACTTATATCACTGTATCTTCTATCCATATATTCTATCTTTCTCCTATATCATTTCAACTTCATTAGATATTATTCTGACTTCACTTTATATCATTTATGTATTTTCATTCTGTACTATCATATATATGTTTGCTCCTCCAGTATTATATTAAGTTTCCCATGTCAATTCAGAATACATCTACCCTATCAGATTTCAATACCATATACATTAAAGATTGTTTTGTTACAAGCCAGTCGCAGTGGCCCGACCTCTTTCTCTCCTGGCTGCTCGAGCAGATCCTGGCTTATGCTTGGCATCCAGAATACTATTCTCACAGGTAGCTGGATGACTACAATCATGGCTGTTGCTAAGCCGCTACATTGCTTTGTAAACAGCACAGTGACTATTTCAGGTGCTAGAGTGATTAATAGGTTCCAGCTACTGCCTAACAGCCAGGACTTAGACCATCAGGAGCTGAGAGATTTGCCTGCATCTCCAGCTTTAATTGGCTGTTCTGTGTTTAAGTGTCCTATTGTTTTATCTAGCAATTTTGTCCGTTTGCTTCAGGTTTAGAATAGCAGGATCCTTGTCCTGTCTTTGCTCTTGTCTTGCTGTTCTTTTGCCTTGCAAGCACTAACCTCTTGTTTGTCTCTTGCATTTGTGGTGATTTCCCTGCTTGCTGCAGGGTTCTTTTTTGATCTTGTCTTCTTGAGTGCATCTCATTGCTCTCTGATATTTGGTGTGTAAGTCTCTGGACCCCGGATCATTTTTACTTCTATCATACCTGTTTATCTGTTTTCCTGCCCTCATATTAGTTTTATCCTCCTGTGTACTCACTTCTCCACCACCTCTATTTTCCCAGTAATTGTCCCAATCCCCTAAAGGAATCTGTTATCTGTGTTCTGGCATTTGTCTATTTGCTGTTTCCTCTCAGTCCTGGATCATTTTCCCCTCACTGTAGTCTGGTACTGGTTCTTGTCTGCATTGGTCTCTGTGGTGATTTGTTAGTCTTATATCCAGTATCTGGATTTGTATGTGTGTGAGGTCCAGTCCTGCTGTGATGCCTGATTCCCTTACTTGCTTGCTACTTCGAGAAGCTGGGGACCACAACCTTCTGGACTCCTGCGGCATGAGCCTATCAAACCAGGCCCCAGTTAGACTCCACCTCCTGGTGTGCAGTTATCCCAAGTAACGTAACACATTTTCAATATTTTTAACCAAGTCATGTCATTCTATATACTTATATTTTTATTTTTTTATTTATCCTATTAAATTCAAATATGCATTTTTGTCATCTGGAATTGGCTGGATTCCAACTTAAAGTTAAGGCCTTAAAAGTAGTTGCCACGCATAATTAATATGAAAGGCAGTAGAGTCACTAGTTAGCCATTCTGCAGATTCTTAAGTGAGGATTGTCTGTAAAGTTAAAATTTGAGCTTAGATGAGGAAGCAGCCAAGTTTTCACTAATCAAAATATACTGAGAATTATATTGTTTGTATATTGTTTATTTTATGAACAATTGTTTAAGTATAAAGTGTAAATATTCAATTGTAGGTATATTTCTATGTAACCAAATATTTTCATTCATTTTCAGATATTTTTATTTAAATTCCATGTCACAATGAACTTATGTGGCTCTAGTTAGGTTATTGCTTATTGATAAGGTTGTTATATTATTCTGTATATTGTAGAGCAAAGTTACGCCATTTGTGTCTCTGACTTTATTATTGATGTAAATAGTAACATTGGGCCGGATCCAGAACTACGTCCGTCTTCCATAGACGGACGTAGTTCAATAAACAGTAGCTACTGCGCATGCGTAGTAGCTATTGTACGTGATCTGCGTATCGTTTCGATACGTAGATTGCGTATATGCGGAAGACGGACGTAGTTCTGGATCCGGCCCCATGGTGGTTTGGTTTGATGGAGGATAGGCATCAAATGTGGCAGAAAAGAGTTCCAAGCTTACTGCACATTATTTTATAGGACCAGATTCAGAGATGCGTGAGTCTAAATTATGCAAATATACATGCGCACGTAGCAAAGCAACTCCCATGACACCCCACTAGCATGGATGGGTTTTCGGTGACTTGCGCTTCCATAGGGCAGGGGTTCTCAACCCCGTCCTCAAATACTACTAACAGTCCATGTTTTGTAGGTCTCCCTGCAAAACCTGTGGAGCTTTCAAAATGTAACTTTCAGTTATGAGCACACCTCCAACAAGGAGATTTACAAAACTTGGGCCGTTAGTGGTACTTGAGGACAGGGTTGAGAACCCCTGCCATAGGGCACCCTTAACTGTATGTGCGTATGTTACTTACCTACATGCGTACATGACTAACCGCGCCCTCAAACGCTTATTTAAATGCTTCCCCCGCCCAACTTCACGTAACTTCACACGTATGGAAATCAACCACGCCTCTCCGTACAAATGTCCCTAAGTGCGATTCAAAAGGACGTGCCTAATGGACTTCCGTGCCTAAATCCTACGTAACTTGCCTGGAAAAAGTTACTACGCATGCGCAGTTAAGCCGCACCTAAATATAAGCACAGAACACCATGCAAAAACGTATCTGTGAATACGGTCCATAAAACCTGCATTTGTTATAAGCAAGTTTGTTGCCGTACATTTATAGAAATGTTATGGGATAGTGGCATGTTTTCCTGTAAATGCACAATGACCTTTACTGAAATCTATGGCTTTTTCCTAAAACCATATCACCATTTACTGAAACTTTTCTGTTTGAACAAAACAAAAAATATTATTACTTATAGTAATAACAAGAATCTATCTTTCACATCAGTTTCATCCGATCTACTTAAAATAGCTTCAAATATTTTACAAGAGATTAGAACTCCCCAAAATATGTGCTGTGAAAGATTTTCCCTTTTTTTTTTACTTGAAAAGTCCATTTAGCCAGAATGTTTGTTTTCCTATAATAACAGCAGTTAGTGTTTCACCCCCTTGTGTTTGTATTCCACCGAGTACAGTACATCATTTGGCATAGGCACACATCACTGTTTGCGCTCTGCTTCTGTGCATTGACTGAGGAAATTGTTCTTTTATACAGAATCAATAAGCAAACTGCCTCTTGAGTGGCCATCAAATACTAATAAAAAAAATAGAAAATCAGACCTGTTGAGGCACGATTAGCATCTGCTCTTTCATTCCTGAGTGCTGTAAGTGCACTGTGTATTTTCATAGTTAGGTAAACTGTTTTGTTGCTGCAGAATAGGGACAGAATATACACTGCTTGGTTCAGCATTTTAAGGTGATAGAACATAATGGACAATATATGTTAGAAGTAACTACTTTGCAAATGCTTTAAAGGAATTTTTCCTATAATAATATAATTTCTATAATTTCCCATAGGTGAGGCTTGCTTGTGGCCATCACTTACGAATTTATTTAATTATTTAATTTATTAAATTCTTATTGAACTGGATAACTTTAATTCTACCATTAACTGCGTGAAATTTAATGGGGGCCAAGCAGGGGTAAGGAGTACAATAAAAAATACAAATATATAACATAGCAATTGAGAGCAATCTGTCCCCAAGCAAAATTAAATTGGTGTTCTCCTTCTGCCTCTGCATTACCCCAAACATGGGGCCAGATGAGCTACGCTTTTACTACGCTGCGTTCTTATGCTAGCGTACCTTCTATGCACTCCCTTCGGCACACCCCTCTCATGTACGTATTTTAGGCGCCTTACGCTTTCCGTACCCTACCTTAACTTTACGCTGCGTAACCACTACCGGACGTACTTTCCACACGTAGCTAGGCAGCTAAGCACGCTTTTACTGTATGATTTAAATGCCTCACCCCGCCTTCGAAGCATAAATACTGGTGGCGTATGTCTGGCACACACCCTTCGTAAGTTTATATACTACTGATACGTGACTGTCCCTTACGCTATGCTATAGGAAGGGAGCGTTAGGGTTAGGACCATAGAAGGGGTGGGTTAGAGTCAGGCTGCAGGGAGGGGGTTCTTAGGGTTAGGCTATAGAGAACGGAGTATTAGGGTCAGGCTAGGGAGAAGGGAGGGTTAGGTTCAGGCTGTGGGGAAGGGATAGATAGGGTCAGGCTGCGGGGAAGGGAGGGTTGGTGTTAGGGTAATGGAAGTGGAGGGTTAGGGTTAGAATTAGGGGAAGGGTTGGGCTTGTTTAGCCACTCACCTTTCAGAGCACTGTGTTCGGTGCTCAGGGGATTGATTGCTATGCATCTTCGAGGCATAAGCAATCGATATCCCAGCCAGTTCGAAACTGGCTGGTAGAGAATGGCCCTATCGAAATAGGGCCATTCTTTGCTGGGACCCACACCCGTATGACCAACCCTTTAATACGGTCAAGTGCCTTAAACTAGAGTGTCATCTCAGCTCAGCCACCAATGATAAGCACTCAAAAACAATTGCAACCTTGCAACTGCTTTTTCTCGCAACAACAGGGATAAATTGACTCATTCTATAACCATCAACAGTCACAAACACCTTGCACAAACCTCCAAAATCTGACCAACAAAAAGCACCTGCTCCTCATCTAACCAAGTTACCCTATCCAGATGGTACAAAGGCAGCTTGTCATGTTTCATGTCCAGATGGTGCACAACCAAAACTCTGGTCTTTCAAGAAAACTTTTACCAATTAATCAAGCTTGAGTTGAACTCTGTCTTTGCTATACCACTGGAGGAATGCCACACCCAGGGCAAGTACTGTTTAATGACCCACATGAGCTCTAGAGCAGAAATCCTGCCAACATAACTTCCCTCCTGGTGCACCACACAATGTCAGGGGAGCCTACCACCAGCATATTACAGGCCACACTATCTAAGAGGGGTACAACAGCATACACCTCCTGCTGCACCAACGCACATCAAACCCAGCCCTTAGCCTGAGGACTTCTAATAAGGCATGTAAACCAATCCAAATCATATAGGAGTTTCCCACAATCCAAACTTTCCACACTGCTGGTTCAAGGGCTTTAAGGGAACAAGAAAGGAGGGAGCAACAATTTACCCTTAACAATGGGGAGGGAACCAAAATTACAGACTACTGCACCAAAGCAAGTAGCCGGGAACAAACACAACATAAATAAACATTCAAGCTGGGAAAATAAAGGGGCATGCTACAGATCTAGGTGAAGGTGAAGAAACCTCATGACTACTGTGTTTTTTTCTACAACAGAGAATTTAATTGTTGCCCCTTAAAGCCCTTGCACAAAGTGCAGCAAGTAAGCCCTACTAGGGACACGGTGGTGAGAGAGGAATTATGGACATTCTGAATACTCATTCAAACATCAAAACTTCTACTGGACTGAATGTATGTAAGTTTTGTAGGCCAAGATTGCCACCATCCTTAATGGAACCCCAATGATGATCTGAGCTAACTGCAGTGGATGTTGCTCTGATTCAAATGGAGGGTGTCCTGAATGCCAACCTATGCATCTCTGAAAGACAACTTTAAGATGTTAGGAAATACAAAGGGGAAAGGGATTTAGAATAATTGCTCTGCCTATCAGCTGCTAGTATACCATTATTATGCTAGATATCCAAGGATGCCCAAACTATAGATGCAAAGACATTTTGGTAGATCCAGAACGCCGCTTGCAATCCGTTTACCAGTGTAGTATTTACGCGAGCGTCCCTTCTATACACTCCCCTAGGCACTCCCCCTGCATGTACGTACTTTGGCTGCTTTACGCTTTCTAAACCCTACCTTATTTTTGGCAGCGTAACCGCTCATGTCCGCACACGTACGTATAGGCAGCGCGTAGTTACGCCACTAAGCACGCCCATACTGTACGATTTAAATGCAAACCCAGCCTACATTGCGTAATTTCATCGTACTTTCAGCTAAAGTAAAATTGGCACGTCCCCTCAAACGTTTACGCTACTGATACGTGAAAGGCCCTTACGCTCAGAGTTACATTATGTTACGTAGCGCATCGTCTGTCGTGCGCATGCTCAGTACATACCAAATCGCATTTTTACGTCTCCGCCAGGCGTAATTATGCACGGAAACGTTGTTCTGGATCTGCCCCATTGTTTATATATATGCAAGCACTATAGTAAGTTCAGAATAAAAACATGAGGGGCAATGAAATGCATTCCAATAAAATAGTGCACAAAGTTCTTTTAAATATTTATCGTTATAGTTCACATTTTTTTGTCTTCATCTGTTCCAATAGTAAGTTCCAAAACAATGGTACTGTAGAATGCAAGTAAAGCTGGCCACACACTAGAGCGATTATCGGCCCAAACGCACGATTATCGTGGATTGGGCCAAAAATCGCTCAAGTGTGTGGTGCAGATTTATTTGGAAACCTGCGATAAAACGTTTAAAAAACGCTCGCCCGCGATTATCGCATCTTATGGGAATCTTAAATGATTATCTGTTATCGTTGGAAAAATCATGCCGTGTGTGGGCATTTTCGATAATCATTTAAGATTTCCATAGGAAGACACAGCGCAGCAGAACCCCACATGCTGACAGGCTGCAGCGCTATGTCCTCTCTGTCTCGCTATATAGCGCTGTATAGCCAGACTGAGCGAGAGAATACACAGCGCTCAGCCTGTCAGCGTGTGAGGCTCTGCAGCGCTTTATAGCCAGACAGAGGGAGAGAGGACACCGCGCAGTAGAACAATCAGAGAGAGACTGCAGCCAACCAATAGGCTGGCTGCAGGCTCTACTACAGAGATTATCGCCCCAGTGTATGGTGCCGATATCGGGACTTTTCCCCAGGGGATAATCGCCCCGTTTATCGGCAGCCACATGCTGGGAGCGATACCTTGTTTACCTCTACCAGATGCAATGCACATACACAGCTGGCTCACCTTATGGCGCAGCAGGTGACAGTGTCCCACTGCCCTATCCAAATTGATCCCGAGATAATACAGCCAAATGTCAGAGGCCTTCTGTCATATAAGTCGCTGCCAATATCCCTAAGTAATGGAACAAAGTTTATACAGAGAACAACCTCTCACTATATACAGATGACACAAATAGGCTGAGTAGACCCATGATTAGGAAGTCATCCCGGTATAGGGGCTACCCCAGGGAGTCCCATACCCACTATAATGCACCAGAGGAAACAACTGCTAAAAGCCGCAAATGGTCAGGTACTTATTGATGTAAAATTCCCCACCTAGTTGGACGCCCTTATAAGGATAGGAGGCTGAATGGAGTGGCAGAAGCTGGAAGGTCAATATAACATTGACCTTGGCCATGAGAGCCAAAACTACACACAATTGCCAAAGGAAGATTGAATGGCTGATACATGACACAGGCACAGATCTACAGGATTACATTAACAGATGTATGTGGGATGAATCGATATTTATTTTGGGCCTTTATTGGAACCATGCTTATAGTAGACACTACAATTTTAGGAAGTAGAGAAGACTTAAAGGGCACACATATGCGTGCAATCTTTCTACCACCTTATTAACTGCTTACCAGGAATGGGAAACTACTTGACAACTTCCAAGGAGCAATTAGACAAGAGACATCATGGGGTCCAGACTACTCAGGGAGTTTAACTTTACTAGGGATACATTTTTTACCCAAATTATGTGTATTTCCCAACAACATTTGCACTTTGCCAAAACTAGCTTATTGATAGGTGTATCTCTCATGTTCAGATCTGAGCTTCTAGGACAAGCTTTGAACAGGAACCCCAGAAGAGTAGGAATCAAAGATTAGACAAATGCAGTGCATTTTGTGGTGGTTCTCAGTTGGTGGTACTACCTTTTTTTAGTAGATACAGGATCTCTTTTTGTTCTGGCAATATTGTGGGTCATAAAAATTACTGCAGGCACTGTAGTGGGGCATATAATGAATTGGGGTATAATTTTGTTGGTTTAATGCACTAAAATTGGGCAACTGTATCAACGTATAATTCAGTTGATTACTGATACCTTAAGTTCATTCAAAAATAACTCAGAAAGGCAGAAAGACCAAACGAGACCCATGGACAGGTGACATACTATGTCATAGAGTCTTTAACCTGGGGTGATGATGATGATGAAGATGGTTCTTCTATGGAACAGAAATCATATTCTGCATGTTTTCAATTCCATCAAATTTTATATAATGAAATGGGAAAGTTCTGTGTTACTTATATCAAGATACAAACACAAACCCATATAAATGATTCCAGGTCAGTATTACTGGAATCTTACACTTGAACTGATTATCAAAAGCATAACCTGCATTTTTACATGACAGATGCATTATATGGCAAAACAAATAATATATTCCCTCCCTAAAGAATGATGAGATTAGGTAAAAAATAACAAATTTACGGTGATATTGTGCAAAAAGACTGGAATATGACATATTTCACTAGCATTATAATTTCAATGGGGTGAATTTATGTTGATTTTGTAAGTAAAGAATTGCCCTGTGTAAAAAAGGAATGAAATAGGTTCCTTTTCAGAAAAATCAAAATAAATAAATTCAAAAGAAATTTCTATAATTTTAATTTGGTGCATAATAAATATACTCAATAATGATTGCAGACTAGAGTTGAATACTTAACAATAAGCATGTTTTTAAATTCATTAAACATCTGTAAGTGAATAGTTATCACTGGACTGTATTCAGACCTCCGCACATTTCCCATATGTGCAGGGGTTCCCTGTCACTTTCCTCTGACCCCCTACTTTATTTTTACCGCACGGATCTGTCTTCATACAATGGCAGATCCATGCGTATATTAAGTATTCCTCCCCTTTTTCCATATTAGCATTGCAAACTCCGCCTCCGGTGCAGGGTTTTACCTTGAGGATTGCAAACTCCACCCTGTTGGAAAGCTCTCCATGAGGATAGAACAGATTTCCGTCCTTTATGGATATCTGCTGTATAACATATGACGTGCGCAAGCACAGATGTTACAAGCGTTACGAGTCCTCGCTGCGAAGGCTCGCTTTGCAAATTAGGGACAGCCGAAAGCTGTTTTTTGGCTTTCTCTATTTTGAATGAGATGCCTCTCAGAATATTTTTTTTTTTTTTAATGAATGGGTGAGTATGCGATTCGACATGACTTCTCGACCTCAGATAACAAATGACTAAATGGTTATATGAGTTTAAGTATTATGGTTGTATTTAGCCAAATTAGTCAAATAAACATCTCTGCGGTAATGAAAGGGTTAAGACGTACTGTCTGTAATGTTTTTGTACGCCCTTGCAGGAAGTGCATGACACAACTTATGATGAAGCGTTTTGGAAAGATACAAAGGAAGTTTTTAATGATAAGCCCAGGTGTGCACAGAGGTATATTTATTAGATATGTACGTTAAGCAGAGACAAATTTGCTGACAATGTCTAATTCTGTTCTCCATAATTATCTTACAGTTTATCCTCAAAGTGAAGTTCATCAGCTTGAGCTTTCCCACAATGCAGCAGCTGCCATTTCATTCGAAGAGGAACTTAAAAACTCTATCTCATCAGAGCTCAAAATGGGGTGGTATACAAGAGTATGCCACACCGTCACTTCTCCCACTGGTTTAATACATATCTCAATTCGCTTCTATTATTTCTGTGATTCTATACTGCCACTTTGACCACTGTACCTCATAAAATATCAAGAGGCATTCCTATAACAATGGTTTCCTCTGGGTTCTCCAGTTCCCTCCCACGCTCTAACAACATGCTGGTACGTTAAATGACTGCTGAGGGTAAGCTACGATGGGGCAGGGGCTTATATGAATGTCAAGTGAAGTGCTGCAGAAAAATTGTGGCTCTATATAAATAAACTTTATTATTATTAGTATTTTTATTATTATTAATAACTATTATTAATTATTATTATTAATTATGATTATTAATTATTATTCAATATTATTATTATTAATTATTACAAGAGAATGCCACACCGTCACTTCTCCCACTGGTTTAATACATATCTCAATTCGCTTCTATTATTTCTGTGATTCTATACTGCCACTTTGACCACTGTACCTCATAAAATATCAAGAGGCATTCCTATAACAATGGTTTCCTCTGGGTTCTCCAGTTCCCTCCCACGCTCTAACAACATGCTGGTACGTTAAATGACTGCTGAGGGTAAGCTACGATGGGGCAGGGGCTTATATGAATGTCAAGTGAAGTGCTGCAGAAAAATTGCGGCTCTATATAAATAAACTTTATTATTATTAGTATTTTTATTATTATTAATAACTATTATTAATTATTATTATTATTAATTATTAGTATTAATTATTATTAAATATTGTTATTATTAATTATTATTAATAATAATAATAATAATAACTAACCCTTGTACCATTGAGTGCTGAAGTGTTGCAGAGGTGTCCCCGCTGAGTGCAGATTTATTGATACAACATCACTGAAGATCTTCCATTTATCAATCCAGCGGCATCATCCTTCCATTCGTCAAGAAGGTAAGTAATAGATACAAGGAACAATTGTAAAATAAATATAATGCACTTCTGATGAGCCATAATACATTAGTGTGTTTGTGTGTGCTACACCTGTAGTGAGATCAACTTATAACAGATCCATATCATTTTAATTATAATAAGAATCAAATAATAATAATGGACTGAATTCAGACCCCCGCAATTTACGTGCGTGCAGGGGTCTGAAATTATGAGAGACAGAGGGGAGTACACACCCCCTGTCACTCCCCTCTGTCGTGCGGGCTTTATAAGCCTGCCTTAAATGCGACGGGCAGATCAGCAGTCCGTACGACTGCTGATCCGCTACAGTGTGGGAGCCCCCTCCCACACTGTACACTTTACATGCTTCCCCCCGCCCGCTTTAGCGGGTGGAAGGGAAGCACAGTCCATTTCCTCGAACTTTGTTCCATCCGATTGCTGCAATGCTAGGATTACTATATAACATCTGGAGGGTGAATGAGTTAAGTTAGGTGATTTACGCACCTGACGGTATTAAATCTGAACCCGGTCCACTATGTTTTTCATCTTATTCAAAAAATAAGTCCCTCATATGTTATTGTGCATAAGCCTTAGTGTTCCCTATATTCAGCTGTTGCTGAGGAGCAGACAAGAAGTGCCAGCAGCGGATTCACAGAAACAGAGGGACGGATGAAAAGGTCTCTACTTATATTTGATTTAAATGCACTAGGCCAGGTGCTAATTGCAGCCTCTAGTTCTCAGTGTTATTTGCGGGCACTAGGCCCCAGTACTAAGCCTAAATGCTATTTGCAGGCACTGGGGTTCTTGCATTTGTTCTGTTCTAGAAATTGGACCAGATTCACAATTAAAACAAAGTTAGGTGCAGCCAGATCCGCACATAACTCACCACATTTTTAAAAGCCTAAGTTACCTTAAGTAGCTATGCGTATTTTCCTTACCCTTACAACTTAGCTCATTATTAGGGGATGGGGACACAGCTGCACTAGCCAGACAAAGAAGGTTCTTTGGGGGTGGGCTGCTTTCTATCCTGTCTCTGGTGCATAGGACAACACTGCAAGGTAGGTTACATGTTTTCCCTGGGGTGAATGTATGCTGTTATTGCCTGTGGTTGCAATTCCTGTAGTGTGTCCCCACAGATAGCAGACTGGTCTTGGCACGCAGTCTGACATGGCCCTTTTAGCAAATAAATGGTATCTGAGACCTTGTGCCAGTGATAACCATTTACTCTCACCCGCAGCATTGTTGATCTGGTAAGGTAAACTGTGGCTGTTTGTGTGCTTCTTAATCATTTGTGTTAAGTGTATGGAAAAGGTGAGGGACTACACAACGAAACACAGGTCAAATGCCATCCATTTGAGATAAGGGTCATGTGGCCCAACTTTCTTTCCTCACTTTTCCACACAAGCAGAGAATGGTGCATGGTTTTTTCCCCATGTTACACTCAGGTATGAATGTTTTCCTTACAATTACTGGCAAAACTGGGAGAAATGTGTTATAAATAGAAGAAAAAACATTGCCACATGATGTAGGCATCATGATGAACTATGTTGCATGACTCAAAGACTAACAATGTTAAGTAAGGGAAAATAAATGATATTTGTCGCAGACATTTGTTTAGTAGCTTTTTTTTGTTGAACTGTGTGGGTTTGTGTATTTGTTTATAACAGTATGGTTGATGTTTATTTTTTTCTAAATACACAAATCAATGTGATCATTTAATTTTCTTTTTGTACATAGAAGGATCAAAAATGTTAGATCACATGTTCACAGGATTTAAGGGCCCCTTCTTATTTATGAAATCGCAATCCTGGTGAGGAACATCACCGGCCTCTGAGAGTTGGTGGAGCCTTTGCAGTGGTGTTTCTACAAAGTTTCTACATGAAGAAGACTAATTTTCAGCTGTCTCAATTTCGAAAAGGGAGCCATTTTTTTTTTTTTTTTTAGAATGCGTAAGTATGCCAATCAACATACTTACCCGTTCATTTTGCGGAAGCCACCTGACCCATCGCCAGGGAAGTCTAGGCTTAGGTTGCGGGGATGGGAGTCTTAGGGTTAGGCTGTAAGGAGGGGTGTCTTAGGGTCAGGCTGCGGGGAGGGGAGTCTTAGAATTAGACTACGGGTCTAAATACACACGTCAATGTGATCATTTAATTTTCTTTTTATACATAGAAGGATCAAAAATTTTAGATCACATGTTCACAGAATTTAAGGGCCCCTTCTTATTTATGAAATCACAATCCTGGTGAGGAACATCACCGGCCTCTGAGAGTTGGTGGAGCCTTTGCAGTGGTGTTTCTACAAAGTTTGTACATGAAGAAGACTAATTTTCAGCTGTCTCAATTTAAAAAATGGAGACATTTTGTATTTTTTTTAGAATTCGTAAGTATGCCAATCAACATACTTACCCGTTCATTTTGCGGAAGCCACCGGACCCATCGCCAGGGAAGTCTAGGCTTAGGTTGCGGGGATGGGAGTCTTAGAGTCAGGCTGTAAGGAGGGGTGTCTTAGGGTCAGGCTGCAGGGAGGGGAGTCTTAGAATTAGACTACGGGAAGAGGTGTTTTAGGATTAGGCAACGGGAAGGGGAGTTTTGAAGTGAGGCTACGGGGAGGGGAGTCTTATGGTTAGGCTAAGGGGAGGGGAGTCTTATGGTTAGGCTGTGGGGAAGGGAGTCTTAGCGTTAGGCTGTTGGGAGGAGAGGTTTAGGCTCAGGGAAGAGGAGGGTTAGAGTAAGTATAAAGATAAGTGCTACAGGATTAAAATACTTACCAAGCACAGCTCCATTTTTCTGTCCTGGTTGGGAACATCGATTGCTTCTCCTCTTCGAGTCAGAAGCAATTGACTTCCACAACTTTTCGTAATCCGCTGGTATGAAATGGCCCTTTCAAAAAAGTCACACATGTGGGGGTCTGAAAGTCTGCACAGAAGAAGTCTATCACACCCACAAAATTCTGGTGCCCCCCCCCCAAAAAAATTATACATTCAGCGTTTTACTTCAGTCCCCTTGTATATGCCCAGTCATCCATTTCTGCCAATTGTATGCCCAGCCTCCATTTGTGCCCCTTATATGTGTCCAGCCTCCTTTTGTTCTCCCTTTATATGTGTTCAGCCTTCTTTTGTGCCCCTTTATATGTGTTTAGCCTCATAGCGTTATTCAGTGAAAAAGATCTAGTACTACAGGGCTCCCATAGGAGCCCTGTATATATAGTACCATTCATCTGAATGATACTGGCCCCATCTGTTATCTGTTACCCCTGCACAGGCTGTCTTGAAGTAGTCTAATTAGTCTAAACAATGATTTTTGTAAAGTGGGTAGATTTTTTGTATGATCTTCACTTGGTATATTATATGCTATACATTATACTCTACACATTGTAAAAAAAAATAATATTAGTGAAGAAAACATCACATAGCTTCAGGCGTGAACATTTATCGAACTGACATCTTGACACTGTGTAATTCACTCCCAAAAATGTATTGTAGAAGTGGACATTATACACACAGTTGCAATTTTTCAAGGACAACCCTAATAATAGGATTTTAGGGGATTAAACCAGCTTTATTTTTACATTTAAGGCATAAGTCAAGAAAAAAGTTGAAATCACTGCTACCAAAAAAACATAGAAACTCAGGGGCAGTATCAGAAAATTCTGAACAAACAGATACAATTGCTGTATGGTGTTGCTTCACTTACTTGGGGGGGGGAGTTATAAGCATGAGTATTGGTATAATTGTCACCATTGAATATAATTCAGACTTGATTGTGGCTGCCCAATTTTTATATGCACCTCTACAAGGCGCGGATAAAAATAAAAAAATTGCACAATAAGCTTTGCACCGCAAAATAAGTGGCTGTAAAGCTAATTGAATCGGGCCCAATGTAAATCATTCAGAATTATCAAGATGCAGGGCTGCAATCGGAAATTGTGTGTGTAATAAAACAGGTGCGTCTGCGGATAACAGTGAATGGATTCGCAGGCTGGACCTGTTCTCAAGAAGTTCTCTCTGTGCATTAGTACGATGTTTCATGAAGCCTACTAGTCCAGCAAGTAACCGAAAGGGGCCTGACCAGGGTATCAGCTGTCCCAGAACACTATTACTGCTTGTACCCCCTGGTAGGTGGCCCTGTGTTCCCAATTAGCCAATTTACAGAGTAAGGTTTCCTACATTTAATTTTAAATAGACATATATTAGGGCAGGCCCTTGCTAATTCTGCAAGAATGGGTGGCTAAAATACAAACTCATAGATGTCTAGATAATGTGGCCCAGTGTTTCCGGATCTATTTGAACATATTGCCCAGGGACCCAATCACAACAAACAAAGAAGTCTGCTGTCCACCTATAACCCAGAAAATACCCGGGTATGACCCTTTCACATGTGCCATGAATTTCCCGGGATTGCCCTGACAAGCAACTGTCAATTAGCCTAAAGAGGAGCTTTTATTGTCTGAAAAAATGAAGGGGACTTCACTTTTTTAACAAATGATGGGACAGATGGCAGGCGGACTAGAAAGGAGACATATAAGTACTAAATTCATAGTGGCGAATAGTGGATCTGTAGGCAGCCAGACCAGAAAGGAGACCTACAAGTACTACAAAACGCCACCTGTCTCCTCTCACTGTGTGCGGCTCCCGGCTACAGATTTCTTTACTATTGCCCTAGCCAATAGTAAAGAAATCTGTCCAATCAGGTGTCTTTGTGAAGGACCTGTGTTAAAGAACAACACAGGACCTTTCACACTGACACCAGTCTTGTGTCAGACCAGGGAAAAACCCTTCTTTTTCCCAGGTCATTAGACCTGGGTCACCGAAAAAAGGGGTGTTGGACCCGCTTAGAACGGCCTTATTTCGATAGGGCTGTTTCCTCCCAGCCAGTTTTGAACTGGCTGGGATTTCGATAGCATATGCCTCGATCCAGAGCTTTCGGTGCTCCGAAAAGTAAGTAAAAAAAAGTACCCCACTCCTTTCCCTAACTATTACCCTAACCCTCCCCTCTCATTACCCTAACCCTAACCTTCCCTTCCCCGCAGCCTGACCCAAACCCTCCCTTCCTGGCAGCCTGACCCTAACCCACCATCTCCTGCAGCATGACCTTAATTCTCCCTTCCCTGCAGCCTGACCCTCCATCTCCGGCAGCCTGACCCTAACCCTCCCTCCCCTGCAGCCTGACCCTAACCCTCCCTACCCCGCACCCTGGAGAGGTTACTCACCTTTCCTGCGGTACGGCGGTAGAGGCGTGGCGGAGGGATATTGGCAGGGGCGGTATTTGCGAATGAGAATGGGTGAGTATGCTGATCGTCATACTCACACATTCTGGAAAAAAAAATAGAAAACTGGGCAGTATTTAAAATAGGGACATCCGAAAAAGGAACTTTCGGATGTCCCTATTTCGGAAATCAAAGTTTCTGATCGGAGACTGCAACCACCGAAAAAAGGGACCTTTTACATCACCACCAAATACCCGGGTGGTGATGTGATAGGGGTATTATTAGTGTGTATATAGTTCATATTACTTGTAGATTTACCTTGACTATTATGTTGAGGTCATGGGAAGAGAGAAGAATCTGTGTTCATTCACCCATGTTATGTGGGTATAAAGCTTCTAATTACTAGGGACTTATATATGCACTAATAATACAGATAGGCCCGTGAGGTTTCATGATCATACAAGCAAATAATTCCTATAGATAGTATTCCGCATAAAATAAGACAGACTCATCTTAGAAATATTATAAATAAATCATTCCACGACTCCTACTTAATATTCAAAGACTCTATTGTAATAAACCCAGTCACTCTCAAGTGCACAGTTTAGTTCCTAGTTTGTATATCAATCACTTCAACAATAATCGACAAACATTGCTGTGAAGTAGTTTACATTGAGGTTTGAGATGAAGATGAAAAGGATTAGGAGAATGCATTTACATATCAGGCTAATGGGTCAAAGATGCAATAATTAGCATGTTACTTGAGGCATGGAGTTTTGAGATTAGCTGTTTGGATACAAACTATGATGAAAACAATGAACCGGGTCATTGATTTTACATTGATTTTACTGCTAAGTTCCATACATTGAGAAAACATCCCTCACATGTAAGGGACTTCTGTTCCCTGCACCCTGCCCCACGGAAAATGGGCCTTGTGCGTAATAACCAAGGCCTTATTGTATGATTACCATACATACCCCACCCACGATACCTACAAACTGTACGCAAAGTGGGTCATGCTGCCCGGCCGCTGCACAGGCTTTCGGCATGCATCGGCAACCTGTTGAGTGTCCATGCACAAGAACACAATTCAGCCATTTTCAGCTTGCAGAGCACAAAAAACAGCCTCATTGTGTAATGTCATTTGTTGATTGCGACTTATTGAGTGGACACTTGTAGGGTAGAGGATCACATGAACATTTGGTTATGCCTCATTACCAGGCTCCTAATATAAAACCCTAATTGAATTTATTTTAGCAGCTTTTGCTCTCTAAGATACTGCCAATGCCACCAAACAAAACTAATGCACCATAAACAATGAAAGCCGCCGTGTGCTACTATTTATTCAACACAATCAGTACTTGATTACAACGTGTGAAAACCATTGTATCCAATTGCCTTGATAAATGAATCTCTAAGTGTAAAACCTGATGGGCTGCGCACTTCTCCCCCCTGTTTCGCTGTCAGCAGACAATGAGTCCATGAAGTAATAGTTAAACTGAAGGAGCCACAGTTACTCTCATTTAGAAGTGATCTTTTGGGCTCAGTAATAATGGAGCTTTTTGGCACACTGTCATTTTCTGGGAGTTGGCGCAGGATGTAAAACAATTGAAGTGATACATAAATCCTCAGCAAACTGATAGTACGGCATACACCCATTTGAAAAATGTAAGTCAACAGTAAATCCTGTCTTTTAATATGTACTGTGTATTGCTTCATGCTGCAGCTTGTCCTAATCCTACTCGCTCGCACTCAGCCTTTCCAGCAAGGGGAGGGCGCAGGATTTCATTTCTCCAATTTTTCTTTTTTTTTGGACTGAGTTAAACTTTCTATGAAGTTGCTTTATTGCTTTGAGACTTTTACCTGGTTAACTCATTATTTTAACTAGCATTGTAAGGTTTTAATTCCCCATGAGACGCAGAACAGCAATTCAAGAGAGGAGAAAAACCAACTGCTTCAGAGTTAGGAGTAACTGAACAAAAAGGTGCTAATTCATTCATTACAGTTTTGCATACAGGGCAAACATTTTGCTTGCTGCACACGCGTTTCTATTCCACGCGATGTGTGCCACCTACGGACATTGGGGTAGATCCAGAGCTAAGTACGTTAGCGTATTTAAGCTAGCCGGAGATGTAAAAACGCTATTTTGCATGTTCTGCGCATGCGCGCGTTGCCACATAATTCTGAACGTACGTACCAGCCTAGTATCAACAGCGTGACTATGAGCAAAGGGGCATGACAGCCATACAACACCCATAATTATGCTTCGGAGGCGGGGTGAGGCATTTAAATTGTACAGTATGGGCGCGCTTAGGCGCATAAGTACGTGCAGCCATTACGGTTGACAGGAGTTTCGCTTGGAAAAGTTAAGGTTGGGTTTGCAAAGCGTAACCAGGCTAAACTACGTACGGCCGAGGGGTGTGCCAAGGGGAGTGCATAGTAATTACACTCGCGCAAGTACGTTACGCTAGGAAATGTAATGGAAACATAGCTCTGGATCTGGGCCATTGGGCCTGATCCAGAGGTACGATGTAGTGCTGAGTGTACTAACACTCAGCGTTACATCGCTGACTCCCCCTGGCACTCCCCC
>WWET01003318.1:5886-20068 GCA_011038615.1 Limnodynastes dumerilii | reverse complement strand
AAGCTAGCCGGAGATGTAAAAACGCTATTTTGCATGTTCTGCGCATGCGCGCGTGGCCACATAACTCTGAATGTACGTGCCAGCCTAGTATGAACAGCGTGACTACGAACAAAGGGGCGTGACAGCCAAATGACACCCATAATTATGCTTCAGAGGCGGGGTGAGGCATTTAAATCATACAGTATGGGCGTGCTTAGGCGCATAAGTACGTGCAGCCATTACGGTTGACAGGAGTTTTGCTTGGAAAAGTTAAGGTTGGGTTTGGAAAGCGTAACCAGGCTAAACTACGTACGGCCGAGGGGTGTGCCAAGGGGAGTGCATAGTAAATACGCTCGCGTAAGTACGTTATGCAAGGAAACGTAATGGAAACGTAGCTCTGGATCTGGGCCAGTGTGTCTAATATGTCTTGTTAAAATGACCAAATTTAATAAATACATTTTGGATGTCCCTCACAGTGCGATGTGACTGATGTTGTATTTAAGGTATTTGCAGAACACCTGGTTAAAAAGAAACAAATGAATAAAGAAATACCTCCCTCCCTCTAGAAACATAATAAAACTTAAAACACCCCCTTGTATTAGTGCACTACAGGCCGCAGCAACTCCAGGCTGCCACTAAACATTTGGGCATGCTGACACTTGTAGAACTCCAAACGCCAGCATGACCATGACTGCAAGGATAGGCTGGCATATGGTAAACAACAAATGCCACCCGGGCCCTCTGCGGCCTGTAGTGTCCCCACAACATAGCATATATAAGGGCCGTCCCATTATAATAAATAGTAATAATGTAATAAATAAAATCCCCTTTCATACCAACTATGGGCCTACATGTGAAGATAAGTATGAAAGGTATTGAAGTATTAAAACGGTTCTGCCGTTATATATGTTATGTAGTAGGGACACTACAGGCCGCAGCAGGCCCTGGGTCTCAGTATGCCCTGGCAACCATGGGCATGTTGGCATTTGGAGTTCTATCAGCACCAGCATTCGATTAATGTGCAGCCTGGGATTTCTGTGGCCTGTAATGCACTAAAAGAAGGTGGAATTTACAATTTTATTATGTTTTATTAAGTTTAGGAATTTTCTCTTTTACATAGAGAAGAAATGTAATTCGCAAATTAAAATACACAATTTTGTGCACAACATTGCTGTGATATTTACAACATCAATGCGATGTTGATCAACTGAATTGAAAAAAGATGCAACATTGCGGAGAATAAAATCGGGCCCAAATACTGAACAACTTCAGCATGCGCAGGAGTCTCTTAATTGTTTTTATTATAGATCCAGAGTTAGGTATGCCAGGCCACTTACGCACGCATGTTCCATACGATGCAATTTCCTAGGCATGCTAAAATGGGCAGGGGGAACCATGGTAGCTGTACCGTGTGGGAGGGGTATCCCACACTCGTGCGGATCAGCAGTCGAATGGACCGCTGATCCGCATGCTTTACTTAAGGCTTATGGCAGCGTAAGTGCCATGAGAGAGGGGAGTGACAGGGGGCGTTCACTCCCCTCTTTCTGTCGGACGGACACACTCCCGCATGTACTGACAGTGTGCGTGAGTTTGGATCCGGTCCATTATTATTATGTTGTGATATGCTGCAAGTAATTTATATATTTTTTTTAAAGTATATACTTTATTATAGCTATGTTCCTGGATAGGTGAAACCTGTTTGGGAAATCCCATATTCAGTCATTTTCAATGTCTGGTAACAGCACAAATTATTTCAGGAGTCTAATAAACCAAATTGTTTGAGGAAGAGATCTGTACATTCATGCCAATGGTCTGCATGTGACAAATATATTGCTATATTATACAAATGTGCAATATATAAAAAGCAGGAAGTTACAGACTGAGAGTTGGGGAGTGGAAACAGCAGGGTCTTCAAACAGCACAGAGCTTTAATGTGAGGCTCCTGGAATTGTATATCAAGTCCCAAACAAGCTTATAAACAAATGTATATGCAACAAAGTTGGTTAATTTTTCCACGGTAACAATATTTATATAAAAAATAATTAAGTATTTTCCAATAACATTAGACCTGATTCACATTTAAGAAGCTCCTGCTTCTTAAGTGCGGAATCTACCGAAATGACTTACTGTGCATGGGTAGAAGGTCATTTATGCAATCTATGTACTAGTCTTTAAAGACCGCATGGAGTAGTTTAAAAAGAAGGAGACGTGCCATAGCTGCCTCGGGGAGTGCTAAGTGGCATAAGGTACCTAAAAAAAGGGGCGGGTTAGGGGCTTGATGAGTGAGTTCAGTGCAGTTCTGTCCGCATCTAACTCACTCTCAAGAGTGAATCAGGTCCAATATGTATCTAATCAATAAGAATCTTTTGCCCCACCTCAGTCTGCAAAGTCTGCACCTCAGTAAGCAAAGTTTGAATTGAGCAGTAATTAAAAGAAGGGGAACCCAAATTTTCCCTTAGGGCCAGATTTATTAAGCTGCAGGAAAGGAAAAGTGGAGATGTTGCCCATAGCAACCAATCAGATTCTAGTTGACATTTTCTAGTATGTATCTGATTGGTTGCTATAGGCAACATCTCCATTTTTAATTTCCTGGAACTTAGTAAATCTGACCCTTAGAGTTTTTGTTGTGTAGATGTACAGTAATTTAATTGTAAATAATTTCTTTCCAAAATCCTCTAGTTTCAACGTCCAGGCTTCTGTGTTGTGAAACACTCACCCGTGAAATTTTAATGCTCTACCTGAACCATACTTGCCGACTTTTAGATCTCGGAGAGAAGATAGATAGAAATTGAAAATGTATGGGGGGTGGGGGTTGATGATGTGATTTGCATGAAATCATAACATAACCACAATCCCCTTTGTTTTGTGGGAGATTTGATGACTCCCCTGGGATACTGGGAGAAAGGCCAGAACTTTGGGACTCTCTTGGATATTTCGGGAGAGTCAGCAACCATGGCCTAAACTGAAAGCCATGGGAAGTTTGTTTACTGAAAGGTTATCCATTTGGTTTTACTAGAAACAAAAATTTACTGTTGCAAATTTCTTTAGGGAGCCTGACCCCTTCTGGTGCCTCTTAACATTATCTGGATAATAGTTGCCACTTAGTGGCTGCTATAATGTACACACCTAATTTTATAGGGAAGTTTAGTAATCAAATGATACCATAATCACATCTGGTGACCAGGAGACTATAATGATTATACCCCTTTGGTGCCATGGGGTGCTACACAAGGTGCTAGAGGAACCCCACTTGGCACCTCCACATGAATGGCCTTTCCTAAGGAACAAATTACAGTAGCTAATTAACAATTTCTGCAACACCACCTTCACATAAATCATCATGTGATCAGGACCACCAGTGCCACAGGGGTGAAGCCATCATTGACATACTGTTATAAGTCAAGTGTAGGCTACTGTACAATATAATGTACAAACTACAGGGGTTTAATGCATAGTATTATTGGTGAAGTAGAGGTTATTGAAAACAACCATCTGAATTTTAGTAAGACATCCATTTCTACTACTCAGTTTAATCTTGTCTTAGGATCATGTTCACAAAATAAAGCACAAGGATTATATTTAATACGTTTCATGATCTCTCATGAGTGACTTCCACTAACTAACTGCTGTAAGTAGTAGTAATCACAGGTCAATAACCAATGCCTCAAGGCAGTGCTGAATAATCGGCACTATAACTCCTGGTTTATTACTGGTATGCTCATGTAATGACTTCTCCTTAGAATGATGTGTATATAGGTTTGTTCTCACCCAATAACTAGAGCATTTAAGGAGGCTTTTATTGGTCACTCCCTGAGGTCGTATCAACACTGTCACGTCCTGCGTTTGTCCTCAGAATTTTGCGACAAGTTGTTTTACGGACTGTTCCTTTTGTCTTTTTTAGGGAACCATGAACGCTGCACTGTATTTCTCTGCCAAGTGTCAAAATGCCTTCTGTTCAAACTCTTTTTGCTGCCTCTGTGGTAGTGTAACATTAAAACAACAGAAACGGCATTTGGCTCCACTCGTGAGGCAGTACGGGCTTTACCAAGGGTGCAAAGTCAGTGACAAAGGCTGGATCCCTTGTGTTTGCAGTCTTATTAGTCAGGCTAATCACAGGCTGGTCAAGGGGTTCTCAGCACATGAATTTCACTGTTTCAATCATTTGGAGGGAGCCGAAAGTCCGCTGCACAGACTGCTACTTTTTTCTACAGAAAACTCTGGGCATCAGTTTAATGATAAACCACACTGTGACATACCCGGATTTACTCCTTACCAAGAAGCAAAAACCTCCAGAAAAGTTGAAATTTTGAAAAGATGAACAGGAAATGGATCCTGCAGAGCATGGTGACATTCAAGCAAGTCATGACCCAAGATTTGAGTCTCTCCGTCCTTCTCCTGAACTATATTTACTAAACCAAGGAGATCTCAATGACCTTCAAGACTAAGAATTGGCACCTATTCGTCAGTTCCTCTAGTAGCATGAAAGCTGTGCTACTTCACAACAGCAACAAATTACCCTCCATACCACTGTTGCTATGAAGGAAACCATTTGGGTCTCTATTTACAAAGATCATTTTAGTGCGATAGGGCCAGTTTTCACTTCAAAACTGGCCCTATCGCATTAAAATGAAGTGGAGCATATTTACAAAACGTCGGAGCGGAGTTTTACTCAGGCTGGCGTTAGTGTCAAGTATTCTGGCGATGTCCCCATATACCCCTCTTTTCCTCCCCTAATAGCTGTTATTAGGGAGAGGAAAAGGAGGGCATGTATGGGGAGACCGTCGGAATACATCACAATCGTGCCCCAGTTAAAAAAAATAAAAATAAATGTATAACTTAAAAGAAAATGAAAAAAAAAAACATAGAAAATAGAAATAAACATTTACTCACCTGTCCGGGCGTCCCGTCGAGCTGAAGCTGTCCGGTCCCGGCATGAATACAGTGTTTCTCATGTCCTGCGCATGTGCAGTGTTTCTCATGTCCTGCGCATGTGCAGCGTTTCTCATGTCCTGCGCATGTGCAGTGTTTCTCATGTCCTGCACATGTGCAGTGTTTCTCATGTCGGCACTGAAATTTTTCTAAGTTCTGATTGAGAGATACTGCACATGTGCAGTACTTCATTCAGGGATCGCAAGAATGAAGTGTACTGCGCGGACCCGGTGGATCATCGCAGGACCTCTCAGGGGGGGTGGGTATTTGTAAATCATGTGAAGGAAGCTGCCAGGCTCGCTGCGATGATAAGTGAGCCTGATGCAGCTTCCTTCACAGGGAACGAGGAAGGTAAGTAAAAAGAGCCCTTGGTTCTAAAGCACTGGCCTATGCAAACCTCACTAATTCCAGGAGTGAAAAATGTTGTCAGTGCCCTGCTTGTTGATCTAGAGAGTCTACTTGTTCCCACTTCATATAAAACCAGATCTTACAAAGAAGTTTAATAAAGAATTGGATTAAAGTGGGCTTACATTTGCCTGCTTAATAAAAAAAAAGGTTCTGTGAGACAAATCTCAAAGAGGGGATCTTTGTAGGTCCTCAAATAAAAGAACTGATGCTTGATAAATGCTTCGATGGTCTGCTTAATCCTGCTGAAAATGGAAGGCTCTTAAGAGCCTTTGCAAGAACTTCTTAGGGAACCATAAGACAGAAAACTACAAAGAGATAGTGTCCACTATCGTAAATGCTTACAAGACCATGGGATGTAGCATATCTCTGAAGGTCCACTTCTTTATCCCAGCCAATTTTGAGGCAGTCAGCGACCAGCATCCACCAGGATATTTTTATAATGGAAAAGTGGTATCAGGTTAAGGAGAAACCAAGTCTGCTGTCTGACTACTGTTGGTCACTTATAAGGGATGCTCCAGAGGCAAATCACAGTAGAAATGCCTATGAATCCATATTTTAAGTCTGTTACTTGTTTACCATCTCTGCATTGTTAAACCTAATGTTGTAAACTTGAATTAGGTCTCACTCAAGATCCTTATATAGAGTAATTCCAAAACACTTGTTTAAATTTAACACAGCACTTATATATGCACTTATATGAACTGTTAATGAAGTGCAGTGGGTGGCTGTAAGCAGGTCTCCACGTATCTGACAGACGGACATTTAGATGGAAGCAGATTCGTGTGGGGAAATTAAGGAAGAGTTCTGAACTTGTAAGTGTGCAGAACTCTGCACGAGAGAGGAGAGAGACAAGGGAGTTCACTCCCCTCTTCATTGCCGACGTCCAGTTCTCACGCTGTACAAAAATCGCACAGAGGTCTGGATCAGGCCTTGTATCTCATTGTCTTTCTCCTTTTTAAAATACTTGAAGAAGTGCAGTTGTATACGGTATGCCATCACATGCTATGCTGTGGAAACTGGGCTTTTTGACCCTTTGTAACAACAGACTTATTTTTCAAATTATACATGTCTGTTTGATGAACAAGCTGGTGGTGGCATTTCTTGTTTAATATTTCACCATTTCTGAACTATTTTACTATATTTATAAGTTAATTCAACTGGATTGTAATATTTTGACTGTAAGTTAATTTAATGGCAATGCACCAATAAGTGGTTTGCTGTCCCTAGTTTTGTTCTTTATTACTAGGTTTATCCTTTTCCTTTTGTAAGAGGCCGGAACAAGAGGCCTGTGAGGCCATTCAGTGCAGTGGTTGACAAGAGGCCTGCACAGCCAATCATCTGCAAAGGCATCCTGTCAATCTTGGCAGCCCTTTTTCCTCTTCAGCCCAGCAGAAGAGGTGAGTGGTGCCAATGGGTGTGGATCCCCGTTGCAAACAGCCCTATTTCGATTGGGCCATTCGCTTCCATCCAGTTCCAATCTGGCAGGGAAAACAATTGCTTCTGCCTTGAAGAGGGATAGCAATTAATCCCTGGAGCTCCAAACACGGTGCTCTGAAAGGTATTTAATGATTTTATCCCAAACCCTCTCCCTAATCCTTACCCTATCCCTCCCCTTCTATTATGGTAGATAGATAGATCAGGTACCCTACTGCGCTGCCGGTCTGGTAGTACAGAAGAGGGGTTAATATAGATTGGTAGGTTGTTTTAGAGGCTGCTAAAAAGATGAGGGGCAGGGCTAGTGTAGCGCAAGGTGGATATTTGTTTCTACCTCCCCTTCTATTACCCTAACCCTCCCTTCCCCCACAGCCTGACCCAAACCCCCCCTTCCCCGCAGCCTAACACTAAGTCTCCCTTCCTGAAGCAGCCTGATTCTAACCCTCACCCTGCCCTCCCATGGCCCTAACCCTCCCTTCCCCAGAGCCTAACCCTAACCCTCCCCTAAGCATAAAAATCTGAGGAGAAGTTACTCAGCTCTCTGGTGGTCCGGCAGGTGGTGCTTGCGAAAAGGAATGGGTGAGTATGCTGATCTAAAATGGCTGCCATTTGAACTAAAGATAGCCGAAAAGGAACTTTCAGTTGTCTGTACTTTGCAATGACAGCTATCAGTGCGGGACTCCCACCAATTTATCGAGTCACCTCCTGCTATGACCAATAATCTTTCTAGAGTATGGCCAGACTAACTGCAAAAAATACAAATGAGATAACGATAATGCCGTTTAGCCAAAGCTTGCCCCTAATCCATGCTGATGGAAGAGCTAAATATTTCCAGTATTGGCACTAACTGTTAGAAATGGTTTCATAATAGGAAAATGAGTTGTAAGTTCTATATCTGAAAAGTCCATCTTTCAGAGATGCAACATTCTGGTTATACAATCTTCACCACTTGTCAAATTCAAGCTACACGGCTGCATGGAAGCAGGGAGTGCTCCTGCATGTAATTCCCCACTCTCATGCGGAGTCCTGGACACGTCCATGCAGATCTGCCGATCGCCACACCTGAAGCATAAGGCATGCCTATACTCCCCCATCCCCCATTGTATAGCGGGGATTAGGTATGCAGAAGACGAGGGCCGGCCTCTCTTTCGGATCTCCTAGCGTACAAAACTGAGTCAGGAGATCCGTAGCATAACATATGGCATGTGCATGTGCCAACAATACTTTTCAGAGGATTTACGCAAGAGGCTTGCTTAAGTCGCCTGTCTTTCTTAAAGAGGATTAGGCCCAAAGTTAATATTTCATGGAAAAGTTACACATGCCTATGAATATTCGGTTATACCTGTGTAGTCTCTTAAATGTTCTGTGTATTTGTGTCCTGTTCCCTTATCCTTTAACCAGCTAAAACATGTCTCACCACTTGCTTATATAGAGATGCAATTCTTTATCTCAGCACTTAACATCCCCTTTTCAGAGTGTGCCCTGATTTTCCAGAAAATCTACATTTCTTTTTTCCTCCATTAGGTTTGGCCAGAAATTTTTCATCAAAAGCTCTAAAGACACAAGATGTCAGTCAACTCGTATTCAGAACCAAAGCCTGTCCCCTAAACAAACAATGTGAATAAATGCAAAAAGAAATGAGAAAACAGAAAGGGCTTATAAAATGTGAACGTCATTCAGCTATTTTGGACATAACCACGGTAACAGAGCCTGACAGTATTAACCCCTTGCTTAACTCTGATGCTTATTTTACAGCTACATTTTTTATTACGGTAGATTTGTGGATAAAAAAAAAATGAAATACAATATATCTAGATAAGGTTATAAAGCAGATTTCAGTAAGTTACTTTATAGTCCCCTTTAAAGTCTCTGGAACAAATAAGGGTATTATTGGGTGAATGGCAAATTATTATTAATGATTATTTATACCCGTGGTGACCGTGACTTGCGTGGTGGCTGAGACTTGCAAGGGAAATGAAGTCCTGTGGTCACAGAGAAGCCTGTGACCGTGGGTATCCTAGCAACCAGCCAGCCCCCATTTTAAAAGAATCCAGCTGCAGTCTGACTCCAGACCAGGTAGATACGCCTCTGTATAGATACGGCAATGGGGCTGATCCTGAGTAACGGCAGACAGGCCAATTACGTAAAGCTGGTATGTAATTCCCCTGTATTGAAGGTTGTGCACATGTGCACAACCTTCTTATGAAACCATAACGGCCGGCATACGTACACCAGCTCTTACGAAAAGTGGGCTTTCCCCACCTTACGCATGTCGTATCTTCACTGAGAAGGCGGAGATAGACATGCTAATGAGGGGACAGGGCGCCTGTGTGATCGTAAAAGTTAAGGTAGGAATCTGGACACATAAGCGTCCAGATTTCCTACCGACAGCGGGGAGTGCATGTGGTGTGCATCCCTGCTACGATGCCGGCCGTAATGATCTCGGGTGTCCATAAGGCACCTGTAGGTCTGGATCCGGCCCAATGTGTTTAGGGTATAACTCCACCTTCCCCCTTGTGCTTGCACCTGCCCCATCAGATGCCTTCAACATACATAAGTCTTAATCTTTCCAATCCAGATCTGTAATTTCATTATTGCACATATGTAATTGCAAAATGAGGCATTTTCCAGTCCTATTAGTATTAGTGTTAATTAAGCATAAAGAAATATCAAGAATTTATATTTTCAAGCATTGAGGCAGTAGTGCTTACCACTGTGTCACTGTGCATTTTACTTCTATTCATGTTAGTAAACAAGTGCTACAGGCAGAGTTTCTATTTGTATTTGCAGATATTTTCTTTTTCCTTCAATGAGCCAAATGTTGAAGGATAAATATTCTATGTTTGGGTAGAGTTGCCCGCTGCTGAGCTTAGTAAGCAAACTTCAAAAGGATAGCTCTTTACTGGAAACATTGAAAATGTCATAAAAAGTCACTTACAAAATGCTTGGTTTTACTGGAGACTTATTTACACACTGATAATAAATGACATCAGTGTGCGGCTCTCACAGACACTCATCCCTCTATAAATTGCAGAAGATATAGACAGTCTGGCATATCTCATTCTGTGATAAACGGGTACCCGGCGCCTACCAGGAACTGCCCAAAAATATCTTAAACTGTGTTGTAACAGTACATTTGCAATCCTAGATTGCATGCTCCAGGGCAAATTATTGCATGATAAAAAGATCGCCTTTAAACTATGAGTTCCTTAACACGAGAGGGCCCATCGTCTAACATTGGGTCGGATTCAGTATTATTAAAGAAAGCTGACTTATGTACATTGCGTATGTAAGTCAGCTCTGGATAAGTACCCAATCAGTGCTGCGTTCTATTCTGAAGGCAGTCTACGCAAGGGGGGCAGAACCCCCCACCATGCATTAATCTATAGATTACTTATATATATCTCATATCTATCTATCTATCTATCTATCTATCTATCTATCTCATATCTATCTATCTATCTCATATCTATCTATCTATCTATCTATCTATCTATCTATCTATCTATCTATCTATCTATCTATCTATCTATCTAAAACAGCACTCTCATTGATTAACTTTAAAGAGCTGGATTTTAAACTGATGGTGAGCTCTCTCTCTCTCTAGTCACATCACTTTTGTGGAGACCTGAGGTGAGAATTTTGCTATTTGGCTCATGAAATTCTAATTACGCCCTTGCTGTAGCAATAATTTAGTGCTATTTTTCATCATTAGCTGCTCCCAGGGTTTCTGGCAATCCAACCCAATGAAAGTTAATTTGTTCAGTGTGTACAAGGACAGAATATTTTGTTCTGATGATTAAACAGATAATTTTCTAAATCACAAATTAATAATTGTATATTCCTTATTTGTAAGTAGGACATTACATTGACTATGCTTTTACCTTTGTAGACTCAGAATGCATACATTGAAAGGTGTAAAATGCCACTTCAAAGTTCAATAGAAAATGTTCCTTAAAGTTTTTCCATTTTTTCCATTTCCCAATAGACTTCTTTACTCACATTCATTAATGTAACAGAAATAAGTGTGTGAATTTCTTTTATATACTTTTTTTTACAGATATGTAGATTGGAAAGAAAATTAGTGCTCCATTTATTAATTTTAGTTACATCACTGGTGCAACATGTCAGGATCTAACATTAATACCCATCTTGTGAACTTCAGCACTGTGTTCCTTATAAACAAGGATCTTCTGTCTGGTGATCTCCGCAGCAGGAGTTTTCAGCACATGGACAATAGAACAGAAGCTTCCTGCTGTTGTGATCAGAGGAGAACTTCACTGCAGATCATTCAGGACAAGTAAGTACAATAGATTATGGGGATTACCATAGCACTGTCAGGAGAAATTCAGGATAACTAAGTCCCAGTAATGGAGGACAACTAATATCGCAGATGCTGAGATTGTACTTAATGTACAGAAGTGAGAGAGATAAAATACACAGAGGTTTTTTCATATATTCATTCATTTTCAAGTTACTTTCTTGGAATGAAGCACTATGTGACAACCTCCCCCTTAATAATATTATCCTGCCATACTAAACATTGTTTTTTCATAGGGTTCTGGAGAAAGCAGGTTCCAAATGCTTATTTTCAGAACAAAGCAAGAAAAATTGGCAAATTAGCCATAAAATTAACATTGTTCCATAGATAAATTGTTTTGCATAAATAACATATACATTTGAGTATACATTGTCATTGGGGCATATTTATAATCTTGGCCACTTTGGGAAATCTCACGTGAATTCCCACGATGGGCAAGGTTATAAATACGCCCCAATAACAGTAGAACTGTCATTAGCGCCGGGATATCCTGCTTGCAGGACATTTGTTCTATGGTGCAGTAGTTCTAGAAGCATCAGCATGTCCTGTCGGACCCATACTATTTATTTGAGGGTTAATTTTTTATTATTTAAAAAAAAAAAGAAAAACCGACAGAGTTACCTGCAGTCGGCGCTATTACGACTCCGACTGCTTTTTCTTTTCTAGGCAGGTTTTGCTACTGCCAAATCAGAGGTGTGTGTTTCTAAAGAACCAAGTACCTCTGAATAGTACATTTTAGTACTATCAGTACTATTTAGATCCGCTAAAACTCTGAATCCGGTCCATAATGTAGTGGATTATGTACAGTCAACGAGGTACAAGAAAAAGTGTTATGTAAAAGACTTATAACCACATACAACATGTACTGGCTAATAGTTCACAATACAATTAATAAGATAAATGAATTGTGTTACTCTGTAAATTTAAATAAAAGTTTTGGTAATAAAAGTTAGAAATTAATTAATCCACATACTACTCATATGTCCAAAACTATATTACGAACAAAAGTTTTCTGCCATCGGAAATGCATACTTACAATATATTATTGCAATAACCTGGAATAAATTAAAGTAAAAAAAAAACTACAAGTTAAATTAGGTAATATAGTAGAATATTAAACTTGTTTTGGTGGAAAGGATCATTTTGCTATTTGTTTTTAATACAAATTACAGGTGATATATTTCATTTGTTGTTACATAGGGGCTCTTAATAATACATGAGCCCATTTATACTACATACCTCAGGTCAGCTGACTGACTAGAGTAAACACAGCCCACAAAGAGTAGCATTTTCAGGTAGTACTGACTAACATCTGATATCCAAAACAGATTTTCAACTAAAATCACCAGGTAAGCTGACTAATTGGATACATGTGCAGCTAGTTTAATTTGTGAATAAATAAATAAATATAGCAGGAAATCCATAGGAGGGGAGCAAAATGTGTTTTCTGACAAATATAAAACACCGACCTTTTTCTCCACAGATCAGACCAATTCTCCTAGTAATTATTGCTAAATGATAACTTATCTCAGCAGCATATGTTGTCCACCCTCTCATACAGTCACAAGGACGTTTTAAATACTCAAAGACAAAAAAAAAAGAATGCAGCCAAGTTGTTGGACTGGCAATTAATTTTATTTCAGTTTATTTAAAAAAAAAAACTCCTAGTAATTATTATTTTTTTTTACTATTATTGACTAAGCATTGACTATCCTTAAATGTGAAGGACTAGTTTTATCTTTTGATGTGACCGTCTTTTGTTTACAAACAGAGATGGTATTCCAACAGACATTGGGCTAGTTATTTCTGTAAATTTCTTGAAATGTGCCCTTTATTTCACATTAGACATGTACATTCCACAGTGACTGTTTACTAAATACTCTATTCCTAAATAACACAACTGCATGAAAAGCATCTCATTGTGGACCAGGTCTGGTTCTGTCTATGCAACATCAGTTCAAGGGGGTATAACTTTATTGTACAGCAGATCGAGGACAAGGCATTTTTGACAGTATTATTTAAAAGGGCAGTATTCTTTTGAAGTGTCTCTCAGCACCTGTTTTTCCATGAAGAAAATTGTCCAGTTAATCTGTGAGTTTGCAACTACTCTGTATAATACAAATCGGGCCTGATCCAGAGTTTTATGCGCAAGCGGAAAGGGAAGACGTATCTGACCAACCCCCCTCCCCTCAGCATTCGGTGTCATATGGAAAGAGTCTGTAGCTTGTACATCCACAGCCTCTGCTAGTTTCATATGTATTAAAATTATTTTTTTTATGTTTTCATCTGCAGCATTTAAAAACCCGTTTAAATTTTTATTTATTCATTATTTTTTTTAAACAGTTTACATCCATGCCAGAGCACAGTAGCAGTATTCCCCTGCTGTGCTGGTGTCAAAAAATAATAATAATAATAATAATAATAATAATAATAATTATATATATATATATATATATATATATATATAAAATAATAATTTTTGTGTTCTTGCCACAGTTCAATTATATTCATGAATATTAATTGGAATTTCTCTATCAGGAAGAATACCGATGTTCCAATATAAGAGTGTAAACTGGAGCATAGTTTTTAATACTAATAGTCTGTTTCACATTTCTTAATTTTTTTATATTTAGCCTTTCTTTATCTGTGCTGAATCATTAATTCTAATAAATATTAATATGGATGTAATGTTTTTATGTGATTTAAAAATGAGTGCATCCAACAAAATGACATTATTTTTTTTATTTTTTTTTGGTGTCTGGAATAGTCTGAATAGGTCACATATATTAGCACTTACCCCCTCTGTCATACCATACATTGAATTTCATACCCCCTTAATTGTAGTCGATTTTCCCTGCCAGTAGAATTATATTGTTACATAATAAGCTCTTATTAATTCTTAATTGTGTTGAAATTATCCCCAATAATAGTCATTTCTATTGCCCCTGTTACAAAACCTTATTAGAGGTAGAATATAAAATGGATAATTTAAGCACCATTAAGGGCCTCATTTACTAAAGTCGTGTTTTTTTCTGCAATTATACATCGCCAGCCATCGCCATATGCCATATGACATCATAGAGTCTTTATAAGGGGGACCTCTATTGACTG
>WWET01003317.1:159318-187866 GCA_011038615.1 Limnodynastes dumerilii | reverse complement strand
ATATTATTATATTATTATTCCGGTTTCCACACCTCATGCTTTTGTATCTATCTCTTTGGCAGAAAAAGATATCAGCAAAATCGAAAAACTATGCTTTAAAGAGCTGTTCTGACACTATCTACAGCTGAAAGTGAAACTTTTCATCTGCTTCAGTTTAGGAGAAAATCAAGTTTACATGTGTCCTCATGCTTTTGTCTCTATTTCCTCGGCAGAATGAGATATCAGCAGAATCGAAACTGTGCTTTGAAGCGCTGTTCTGAAACTATTTACAGCTGAAAGTGAAACTTAACATCTATTTCAGTTTAGGAGAAAATCAAGTTTTCATGTGCCTTCATGCTTTTGACTCTATATCCTCGGCAGAAAGAGATATCAGCAAAATCAAAACTGTGCTATAAAGAGCTGTTCTGACACTATATTCAGCTGAAAGTGAAGCTTTCCATATGAGATGGTTTAGGAGAAAATCAAGTTTTCATGTGCCCTCATGCTTTTGACTATATCTCATTGGCAGAATGAGATATCAGCAAAACCGAAACTGTGCATTAAAGAGTAGTTCTGACACTATCTACAGCTAATAGTATAACTTTCCATCTGCTTCAGTTTAGGAGAAAATCAAGTTTACATGTGTCCTCATGCTTTTGTCTCTCTTGGCAGAACAGAATGAGATATCAGCAAAATCGAAACTATGTTTTAAAGAGCTGTTCTGACACTATCTACAGCTGTTTAAAGAGCTGTTCTGACACTATCTACAGCTAATAGTAAAACTTTCCATCTGCTTCAGTTTAGGAGAAAATCAAGTTTTCATGTGTCCTCATGCTTTTGTCTATATCTTATTGGCAGAATGAGATATCAGCAAAATTGAAACTGTGCATTAAAGAGTAGTTCTGACACTATCTACAGCTAAAAGTTAAACTTTCCGTATGCTTCAGTTTAGGAGAAAATCAAGTTTACATGTGTCCTCATGCTTTTGTCTCTATCTTATCGGCAGAATGAGATATCAGCAAAATCGAAACTGTGCTTTAAAGAGCTGTTCTGACACTATCTACAGCTGAAAGTGAAACCTTCAATCTGCTTCAGTTTAGGAGAAAATCAAGTTTACATGTGCCCTCATGCTTTTGTCTCTATCTCCTTGGCAGAATGAGATATCAGCAAAATCGAAACTATGCTTTAAAGAGCTGTTCTGACACTATCTACAGCTGAAAGTGAAACTTTCCATATGCTTCAGTTTAGGATAAAATCAAGTTTTCATGTGCCCTTATGCTGTTGACTCTATCTCCTCGGCAGAATGAGATATCAGTAAAATTGAAACTGTGCTTTAAAGAGCTGTTCTGACACTATCTACAGCTAATAGTAAAACTTTCCATCTGCTTCAGTTTAGGAGAAAATCAAGTTTTCATGTGTCCTCATGCTTTTGTCTATATCTTATTGGCAGAATGAGATATCAGCAAAATTGAAACTGTGCATTAAAGAGTAGTTCTGACACTATCTACAGCTAAAAGTTAAACTTTCCGTATGCTTCAGTTTAGGAGAAAATCAAGTTTTCATTTGCCCTCATGCTTTTGATTTCCTCGGCAAAATGAGATATCAGCAAAATCGAAACTGTGCAGTAGTAGACAGTCTATACTTTCCATCAAGGAAACGGTTGACAGGTACCGCGCCCCTTTTATTTCCTTTATTTAACACCCTCTTTTTTCACACCCCTTTTTGATTTCCTTTTATTTCACAGCACTCCTTTCAGCTGTCCTTTGATGCCTATTGATGTGATTTTATGTTGAATAAAAACCTGAAATGTCTAATCAAAGAAAGAAAATAAGCAATTTATATCTGACATGCTTGGGGTTGAATAGAATCGGTCATTGTGGGTAGAAGCTGAATAAAAAACCTGAAATGTCTGTAATAGCTAAAGATAACAAAACAAGATTTAAAAGAGAGACTATTAAAAAATACTTGAACCACGAAGATGCTAATACGCTACACGCACCCGCAAGAAAGCATTTTAAAAGGAATATGGTCTGTGTTTCAAATATTAATAAGCAATGGCAGATGGATTTAGTGTCATTATCGACCTTGCTAAATGCAATGATGAGTGTAAATACATCTTAACAGTTATAGATATTTTTAGCAAAACAGCCTGGGCTCGCGGTTTAATGACAAAGAATGCTATAAATGTGACTAAAGCATTACAGTCAATATTTGAAGATGGCTTTATACCCGAAAAACTTCAAGCTGATCAAGGCAAGGAATTTGAGAATAAGATGTTGAAAAATATGTTAGCAAGATATGGGGTAAAACATTTCACTACGAACAACGATGTTAAGGCGTCTGTTGTAGAGCACTTCAATAGAACTTTAAAAGCACGTATGTGGCGCTATTTTATGGCTCTTAATACAATTAGATATATAGAAATTGCAAGATTTGATACATAGCCATAATCACACATATTACAGAACTATAAAATGTACACCCGCAGATGTGAATGCCTCTAATACATTGCAAATCTTTAGCACCGTGTACGGGCGCTACTTTAAAACAAAGAAAATAGCACCAAAGTTAGACGTAGGTGATCATGTGTGAGTTTCAAGATTAAAAGATATTTTTGAAAAAGGTTATGAGCAGTCTTTTACAGATGAAATATTTGTAATACACAGTGTCAACACTAGAGGCCTCAAACCGCTTTATACATTGACTGATATGGATGGCGATATTATCACCGGGTGTTTCTATCCAGAAAAATACCTAAAAACATTAACAGGATCTACAAGGTGGAAAAGGTTTCAAAAAACAAGACCCTCAGAAAGCGGAAATACTCTTTAGTGAAATGGCGCGGTTACCCAGACAAATTTAACAGTTGGGTGGAAAGCTCGAAGTTGAAAGCTATATAAAGACGCGTTCTATAAAACAAAATGATGGCTGACAAATCGTTCTATGTAACGCTGCCTAGTAACGCCTCAGCAAAAGCATTTCCGCAAAACCAGATTTCCAATTTTATAACAAAACTGGCACAGCCGATTGATTTAAACGGCGAATGGGAGGTGGCCCTCACCGAGATACAATACCCACACACTTGGAATACGTTGGATTTACGCGATTGTAAAATATACATCGGCAAGCGAAATGGTGCAGGTGTGAACATGTACATAAACCCTGGCTATTACGAGACGGTGGAGCAGATTATTTCCGCAATTAACACAAAATTTTCCCGGCATAAGTTTCAGGGATATCTAAAGCTATATTATGATCATCTAGAAAGAACCATCTCTTTTGATGAAAATCAGGTGTATCAATTTACAGCCGGCGATAAACTGACAAGAATTCTAGGATTACAGCCTAGGACTAAAGATAGCATAATATATATAATATATGGCACTCATACAAGTTACAAATAAAGAGAAAACAGCCGCCGGTGTACTGATTGATCGTGATGAGTATTTATCCAGCTACACATTATTTGCATTTGATCTATCACCAGAACAAGACTGTGGGTATCACTTATCACTGATAAGAACCGGGAAGCTGCGAGCAGAATTCTGATTTGCTGAAGCATTGGATCGCACTACCAACGTGATAATATACGCTATATTCGATAATATCATTGAGATTAATCAGAGACGAGATGTGTTATATGATTACCTATAAATTGAATTGTGTGTACTAAATGTCATCAACATTAATATGAATACATTACAGATAAACAGTGTTTTGTACGCAGAACCATGTACACATTCTGTTTTTAAAGGCGTATATCCTTGTGATATGTTACCGCGATATAAATTGAGGCATTTTCCTTGCGCATTTATAATTAATGCACATCCCCACACGTTGCCTGAGGAACACTGGTTAGCTGTATATTTTAATCATGAAGGTACTTGTTACTTTTTTGATTCGTACGGTTTACCGCCTAACAACCAATTATTCCCTAAGAGTATAATAAAAATTTAAAATACAACTCAAATAGCATATGCTACCAAGATCGTCAGATACAGAATATAGCTAGTGCTGTTTGTGGCCAGCACTGTATTTTCTTTATATTTTTTATGTGTCAAAACTATAGCTATGAACAATTTTTGAAGTTTGTTACCGCAAATACAGAGCAAAATGATCTCTGTGTTTCTAAATTTGTACATAGAATGGCTACAGTGAATACTGTTAGAGATAATAGTGATAAACACATTCAGTGTTGTAGGTGTTGTTATAATTGATATTTTACTTGAAAGTATCGCATGTACACAAATGTTTATTTATGCTTTATTATAATAAACACATTGTTTTTCTTTTTCATCTTTGCCTCTGTGTTTTTTTATGAAAACTCAAAAGTCTATTGACATCTGACGTGTGTTTTCACGCCAGACATGCCCGGACAAGTCTGAGCTTTGAACAAGAAAAATTCAAACAGACACAGTTTTTTAATTTTTTAAACTCTTAAAAAAAATATAATAAAAATAAAAAAAATATTAACAAAAACCCTGCTGAAAATATGCCCTGGTCCCACCCCTTTTGGCATGATCGCACAGACAAAATTAATAGTAATTACAGGAAAAAAAAATGCTGCCGCTAGTCTGGTCCACTTATCGAAACAAACTGGAAAGCTGGCAGGACAGTGAGTCATTCGAAGTTGTGACTGTCCCGCTGGAATCGGGACATTTGGGAGGTATGTAATGTGAGACACAGATACCTAAATAATTACTGCTTGTAGATTTATGTGGTGTAGCAGATTGTGTCAAAATCTGGTCCTGTCTATCTTCATAGAAGTGAATTCTCTTAGGATTGTGTCAAATGTCACTTGATGATGTATTTGTTTAAGCTAATATTTTACATAGATAGATATAATTATTTCCTTATATATTTGGACATTGACACAAAGGACCTGATCCAGATTTAAGGGCTTAATCTGTATCTTAGCCTCCGTTTCAGAAGTTAATCTATGGCTTTTGGTATCCAAAATTCTCCACACAGGAGAACAGGGCACTCCTACGTGTAGAATAGATATCCATGCCCTGGGAGCTACCATGCGGAACACTGAATCGTACGTAAGGGATAAGCCAAGACCTTACTTTACAATTTAAATATCAATGACCACTCAACATGCAAATCTCATACACATGATAAGTGGACCTGCCTTCCATTTGGAAACTGAATTCTACACGGAATACACAGAGATACAGTCCAAAGCAGAATTCCATGTACTGCCAGGGGTGTAGCAACAAGAAGGGCAGTTGAAATCCCATGATTTCTGTTGGGTGGCAAAGACTGTGCTTTGCCTTCCCATGAACTTCTACACAAAAACAAATGGGGAATGCGTCTAAAAAATGTATCTGAAGGTCTACCGTGACACAGAAATGCCTAACAGATCCTGATACTTCATGTTCATCATGCGCTGAACCTGTACAACATGTTGAGAGACGTTGTAACCAGAAATTAAAAGAGGAAACATATTTTCGGCAAAGTGTAGGAGTAGGTCCTTGATGCTTCTTTCTGTAGTCCAGGCATCTAGTCTAAACTTGTCAAACTTTTTTAAAATATATATTTTGTCTTAGTATAACTACAAAATGTTCTTTAATATAGATTGCCTTAGTACACAGATTGTTTGATTTGTTTATTTAAATAAAAAAGTTTTCCATTCATAAACATTTAATTAATAACCTGTATTGATGAAAAACGATATACTTTACTTTTACCCTGAATTTCGTGCAGTAAGTTTAAATTTAAAGCACATACCATAATCAGTGAGGTAGTGACTATAGATTTAAAAATACTTTCAATCAAATGACATTAGGCTGTCATTGAAATCTGAATAAAAAATAGCTTAATGACTATGAAAAATATACATTTTTAAAAACAAACAATTGAATTTATCTTTTTAACAGAAATTGTACTAATTGGTAGTTAATGTTAATAATATTTAATAATGTAAAAATACATTTTTAAAATAAAATAAACAATGATAGTGGGGTTGACCAATGACGTATAGGATTAGGAGTATTGTGTATCTCATTGTTCTCCCCAGGGCCTTTTAGCTGGATGCTCCACCTAGCTATATTAGCTTACCATCCGGCCGGACCTGACCAACATGCTGATTGTGATATCTAGCTTTCAGTCCCGACTGTCCCCTGATGGGCTGTTAAGACTTTCTGGTACTGCTGCATCAGAAGCAGCAGGAAGTCTGTACATCCTATCTGAGGACAACCGCTGTTAGCTGGGACTCACACAGTACCCGCAGCTTCCTTTAGTGTGACTATGGCATGACCTAAGCCCTAAGGTCATGTCAGCATAATTAACACACAGAGGAATAAAGCCATTATATGAAAGGTTTTAAAAAGTAAGGTTGGGGTCACTAGGATAATGTCTGTATGGTTTGGCCATAAGATCTAGTCTGTATTGTTTGGCAGTCTCTAGGATGTAGTGTGGATTGTATGGCAGTCACTAGGATGAAGTCAGTATTGTATGGCAGTCACTTGGATGCAGTGGGAATTGTACAGCAGATACTAGGAAGCTGCCTGTATTGTGTAGTAGACTAAATGATTTTCATTCTTTTACTGTGGTTACAAGATTGTGTTCTATATTTTATAACCCTCACATGGATACTGTAATGTAGACTGGTTACTGGTGTTAAACAGGAGGGCAGAATTTTATTTGTGTTGAACAACTTAGCTCCCAGTAGTGCAGCAGCAGCAGAGAGGAGCTCCGCAGTGGTAACAGATCTCTGGATCCCGACAAGTATTATTATTGCAAAGTATCATACTGCCCCCACCCACCTACTATTTAACACCACCCAGATGGCAAAACTTTCTGGGGAGAACACTGTATCTAAAGTCACTGGGCTGTATTCACACCTAAGAGTGATTGTAAAAGAGAATATCCCGGGCGCTGTACCTGGTAGTGGCAAATAGTCTATAATAAAACACCAAATAATAAACAATGTGTGCTTAATATAAGGAATAACAGTTATGCTTGATTGTTATAATAATAATTAAAACAATGTTTATTACTAGCCACCAAAAAGAAAAGGTCGAAGTCCAATGAATCATAAACACTAAGAAAAGAACTCAGAGAAAAACATACACAAAAGCAGTCATTCAATGAGAGTCCATGTGAGCCTTTGAGCCTAACGCTGCGGGTGATATATGTTAAACAGTCAAATACAGGAATGATATATGAGCCCTACACCACAAAGTGTGTAGCTGCAACTGGAGGAAACAGATATCGTTCCTGCTTGGAACGTACTCACAGTCACTCCAACGGGGCTCCTTTTAGCAGTCACGGGGATCCGCAAGTGAAAAGTCCAGGGTCGGTGCTGCAAGCGTGATCTCTGTTATGCTTTCTCCCGGAGGCAGACTATAATGCAGTCATAGACTCACCCTCCTTCTGGGATCCAGTAGTAGTCAGCTAATATGTATCTGCTATGATGCAGCGGTGTCCTCGTTACTAGGGACGCCTTTGGAAGCGGTGATATCCCGGCGCTGACGCTGTGTGCACTACAGCCGCGCCTGGGATTAAAGTATGTGGATGCAGGATGCTGAAAAGCAGGGTAGAGAGCTCTCTGTACAATCCGTCCTACGCGTTTCACCTCTTAGAGAGGCTTCCTCAGGGACAAAGTTCTGCTCCAAAATAATCGTAACACCGCAATAGGGATGAGTCTGATACAGAATCACTGTTGTGAGGCTTCTGGTGGCAAATTTATAGGCTGGCTAATTGTGATTGACAGATCTTCATTGTAGACCAAAGGGCTCGTTAATAAGAACTGCCTTCCTGGTTTGTGGATCAAACAGGCTCATTACCCATCATTGTCTGCTTTGATTGCAACAGACAATGGAATCCATGGCTCAGTCAAAAAAAAACAAAAAACGTCTTGCAAGACTGCAGGAGTAACAATAACAATAAATAAAAAGATAAAAAACATGGTAACATATGTGGCACATATTTATACAGAGCACTAGAGGCACTGGCCAGAGCTGTTATTAGTACAATTTAATTGTAACAATAGTGGCTCAATCAAAAAGGCATGCAGGACTGCAGGAGTTAATTCTATAGATGAAATGGTAACGTTTGTGGCACATACTTGTACAGATTGTCAATACAAAGAAATATAAATGCACTATAGGCAGCACTGGTATTAGTACAAACAGAGGGTAGGGGGGCGTAAATCACTGTTAAAAGATGAAGGTGAAAATACATACGTCTGCCAACACATGCATATGCCAACATATACATGCCAGCAATGTGTAGGTACCTCAAAAGTCTTCAATCAATGAGAAATAGAAGTAGGAGCTTCTCAATAAAAGGTTCTGGGTACAGAGCAGGTACAGTAATGGTCAAAAATACGCATGCAAAGGAAATGTGTGAGGGACGTAATCTTTTAACCCCTAGTGGTTCTTATCGCCACATAAAGGCAACAAGTATAGCCTGTTTGTGTATGTATACTAGGGAAATGCAGTGGGGGGATTAGACAGAGAACAGAAATGTACCCAAATCAAGATCTATATTTAGACCTAAAGGTTCCAAGGTTTTTAAGTTATAGATCCATTTGGTCTCTTCTTTAGCAATTTTTGCCATATAGTTTCCCCCTCTCCAGTTGGGTTCCACCTTTTTTATCCCTATAAATTTAAGTTTGGAGGGGTCCTTACCATGGACCAGAGAGAAATGCACAGGAACACTATGCGTGTCTGCTCCCTTCCTGATGTTTCGGATATACTCACCTATCCGTATTTTTAACGGGCGAATGGTACACCCAACATATTGAAGGCCACAAGGACCATCCAACAAATACACAACCCCTTTAGAATCACATGTGATCTTATCTGTAATATTAAATTCTTGATTTGTATTGTTTGATTTAAAGGAAGTGAGTGATTTTGTGGAGTTCTTATTTGTTGATGTACATGCACTGCATCTAGTGCAGTGATAGAAACCCTTTGTGTCGGCTATGGTGGTTAACCAGGTCTGTATCCAAACAAGCCCGATCAATCAGTACACCGGCGTCTGTTTTCTCTTTAGTTGTGACTTGTATGAGTGCCATATACTCACGCACGGCATTTCCTTGTTCAAAGTCGGGTTGGAAAGGCTTGGCCGGGTACGGTGTACCATCCAGGTAAAGCGATGCAAAGTTCACGTTCTTATGTTCAAAGCATAGTGGGTTTCGCTGGTAGCTACCTGAAAAGGCCTCGTTATCGACAAAAGCAGCTATAACGGTTTTAGGCACCTGACCTAAAAACAGGTTTTCCAGATTAAACACTCGGCTGCCCGCTGGTACGCTGTGAATTTTCATACCAACACGGTCGATAGTGTATTTTGCATTGCCATTTAGCAGTGCTTGAGCATGCCCGATTCTTACAGCCGGTGACACTTGCACTTGTTTAATGAACAACGATGCTGCAACAATATGTATCTTACACGCGTCGGCTTCAGCGGACATTAAGCAGAATTTATCTTTATTTCTTGTTAATTTTATTTTCAGATCGACTGCGTTTAAGATGAGTTTATGCTGGTGGAAAAGGTCACAATGCAGAGGGCCGAGTAATTCCACAGTGCGACTTTGCGCCGTGGCCCTCGCGCGTTTTATAAACCCTGTGTTTGCACCATCCAGAGCTCTTGTATTATGCTCACCAGCGACGTCCTTATGAAATAATCCTGTTGTTAGTTTGGTGGATAAGGCATCAGTGCTATAGTTCAGAATAGTTTCAATATAGGCTCTGTATGCGTATAGGTTATTAGATTGTGAAATGAGTCTGTCTCCCAATGTAACATCAACCTAATTAAATAGTGTGGCTATGGGGTAGTTCATGAGTGACACCTGGGCTCCTTGATTTAAAGCTGTGTTATCATGGCGTACAATTTTGCAGGTCACATACAACAGCGTGTTGTTCAAATCGTAGTAATGTTCGCCACTCGCTGCGATGTAGAATTCGAGTGGCGCTGTCTCTGATAGAGGTTGAACCTCGACGTATAAACTTTTTTCAATACTGGTCTGCGTCGGCGGTACATCAAAAAGATCCAGCTCTGATTTTGCACATTCTGACGATTTGCTGTGTATGAAAGCCATTGTACGGATTAAAAGATATCACCGGCTCCGCGTTGTGTTGTTTTTCTCTTCTTTTTGCAACGTCTGTTGCTACTTTTGTTTAAACAGGGTATACCCCACAGCAGAAATGTCGCATTGCTCTTCCGTTTTCTTTTAACGTCGCCCTTAGTCATGTATATTACACCCCTACCATCCTGGTTTGTGTTGTGCAATTTATCCATAACAGTTGTGGATACGCGTCCCATAACGTCTTTTGCTATACTCCGAGCGGCGCTCTTTACATGCGGTTTAACTATATCCAGTCCACGTCTGAGGAGCGGTACAGCTTTTCTGAACAGACTTCTAAAAATACCACCTAGACCACGACCGTACATATATGCGGTGCCGTGAAAGCCCGGTAATCCATTACCCACTTGGTCTTTATAGTAAGCTGCGTAGATTGCTGGATCCCCGTAATTTTTAACGGTCACCATCTTGGTTACTTAATAAAAATGAGTCTTACGAGTTCTAAAGTGTAACTTCACGAGCGCTTTCCCGAACTTGAATGCGATGTTCTCGTTTTGATCGTTCTTTATCTCGATCGTTATTGTGTCAAAATGTGCTTTGCACAATGGTAAGTAGTCGGGTTTTACATGAAGACATGAGATCATTTCATTGTTGCGTCCTTTTATTTCAACATTGCGCAATAGCGGAACAAAACTATCGCCGACCCTTTGATGCTCGATAATGTCTGTGTATACATAAAACATATACTGTCCACCTTGTATATCGACGCAGGGCACAATATCTTTAGTCCTAGGCTGTAATCCTAGAATTCTTGTCAGCTTGTCGCAGGCTATGAGCTGATACACCTGATTTTCATCAAAAGAGATGGCTCTTTCTAACGGGTCATAATATAGCTTTAACGAACCCTGAAACTTATGGTGGGAAAATTCTGTGTTAATTGCGGAAATAAGCTGTCCACCGTTTCGTAATAGCCGGGCTTTATGTACATGTTCACACCTGCACCATTTCGCTTACCGATGAATATTTTACAATCGCGTAAATCCAACGTGTTCCATGTGTGCGGGTATGGTATTTTGGTAAGTGCTACCTCCCATTCATCATTTAAATCAATCGGCTGTGCCAGTTTTGTTGTAAAATTGGAAATCTGGTTTTGCGGAAATGCTTTTGCTGAGGCGTTACTAGACAAAGTTACATAGAACGATCTGTCAGCCATCATTTGATTTATAGCTCTCGTCTTTATATATCTTGTCTTTATATATCTTTCAACTGCGAGACCCAACTGTTAAATTTGTCTGGGTAACCGCGCCATTTCACTAGAGAGTATTTCCGCTTTCTGACCGTCTTGTTTTTTTAAATCTTCTCCACCTTGTAGATTCTGTTAAAGTTTTTAGGTATTTTTTGAATTTCTTCTGGATAGAACCCACCGGCGATAATATCACCGGCCATATCTGCTAATGTATAAAGTGGTTTGAGGCCTCTAGTGTTCACACTGTGTATTACAAATATTTCATCTGTAAATGACTGCTCATAGCCTTTTTCAAAAACATCCTTGAATCTTGAGAAGCGCACATGATCACCCAACTCTAACTTTGGTGCTATTTTCTTTGTTTTACAGTAGCGTCCGTACATGTTGTTAAATACCTGCAATGTATTGGTGACATTCACATCTGCGGGTGTACATTTTATAGTTCTGTGATACGTGTGATTATAGTTGTAAATCAAATCTTGCAATACATCTATATATCTGAAGGTATTATAAGCCGTGAAATAGCACCACATACGCGCTTTTAGAGTTCTATTGAAGCGCTCTATAACAGCCGCCTTAACATCGTTGTTCGTAGTGAAATGTTTTATCCCGTATTTCGCTAACAGTTTTTTCAACGTCTTATTCTCAAATTCCTTGCCTTGATCAGATTGAATTTTTTCTGGTATAAAGCCCTCTTCAAATATTGACTGTAATGCTTTAGTCACATTTATAGCATTCTTTGTCATTAAACTGCAAGCCCAGGCTCTTTTGCTGAATATATCTATGACTGTTAAGACGTATTTACACTCATCATTGTATTTAGCAAGGTCTATTAGCGACACTAAATCCATTTGCCATTGCTTAATAATATTTGAAACACAGACCATATTCCTTTTAAAACGTTTTCTTGCGGGTGCGTGTAGCGTATAAGCATCTTCGTGGTTTTTTAACATCCTCTCTTTTAAATTTTGATTTGACTTGTCAACCCGCATAATGCACCCGGCTCCTTTGGCATCAGATATAAACCGGTTATCTTCTGTCTTTGATTAGGCATTTCAGGCTTTTATTCAGCTTCTCCTTTAAAATATAGCAATAGACATCAAAGCATATCAGTAAGGAATGGTGTGGTATAGAACAATATCAAAAGGGGCTTGAAAAGGGGCGTGAAATTAAAGGACATAAAAGGGGCGTGGTACCTGTCAAAAAGGTGTTTGATGGAATGTATATACTCTTACTACTCTCCATCAACGATTAGCAAATAGACTTGTTATTAATGGTATAGCAAAGCCTAACAGCGAGCCGATGAAACCGCCAGACTGCTTCACAAGTGTCTTCTTTTTACCAATGGAACATTTCTTGTTGCAGAGTGTTTTTATAAGATCACGCTTCTTTTTGAGAACGCCGAGTTGTCGACAATGGTATTGTATTGAGCGCTATCTCGCATATAGCTGTAATCAAATCATTTGATGCTGTGGATAAAATAATATTCCTCTGCGTCGGTGATGCATTAATTAAAGTCTTTAAAATCAACCAGTTTCTACGGAGCCTGGAAGACATATCCACGCCTGACGCCGCCAAGTGTAATGACTGTTTATCACAGAACTAGCACTTTTTAGATTGCTTTTTAATAACATAAGCAGCTGGCAGAGCAGGAGGAAAGAGTACCGTACGTAAGCGGTACTCATCAGGCGTGTTGGATCTTAAGTCAACTAGTAAATACCCATAGGGCTGGCTGGTTGCATCTTCAAAGGATTCTAAAAACAAACGTGTTTTACCAGGGTACATCTGTCTAGCGAGGGTTGTTATATGTAATTTATCTCTAGGATTTTTGAATAACACCATATATTTTGTATTTAAATTTATCGTTCTACTTTTCTTACCCTGACAAAACACATTTTGCACAAGATACATAATGCTAAGGTTTCTGTGATGTACGTACTTTGTAAAAGCCTTCTCGATCTCTGCATTATTACTGGCCGACTCCATCAGATCGTCAACAATTGTTAAATTAACCTTATCAGGGGGAAACAAAAGGTCCATCATTAAATGTTTCAGGCAGGCCATCTATGAAATGGATATTTTGAAAAACATGTAACATTTTATCGTACATAGGTTGCCAGCATGCATAAAACCAAACAATATTATCAGGTTTGTGCGAAAAATGTGTATCGGAACATTCCAGGAGCGTTTTCACAAAATAACTTTTTCCTGAATTTGAGGGCCCTGCTAAAATACATGAGAATGGGTGTTGTAAACGTGAGTCCATATTGTTGTTAATATCCGAATGGTAATGTGGTGAAATTATCTTTTATCTGCCGTTTAGTATAAACGCACTTTTGTGTTTTCTGCAATGTCCGCGTTTTAATTTGCCAATATTTCTTAAGCCTAACTATCCCCGGTTGACGAACAATAATTTTTTTCTGATCGTCACCTTTTGGATTTAGAAGATAGTCCAGGACCAAATCTTTTAGACTGTCAAAGTTGATGTGCTGCGCATTTCCAGCATTGAGAGTGATGCCTTTTGACTTTTAGGTTAGTCTTTCCGTTGCACAATTTTGTAACCATATGTTTTCGGACTGGCTGAGACAAATTCTGTTATATGCTTACAAGACGGTAGTTCGCTAGTCAGCTCGCCTAGATAATCACCCAGTGGTGGATTCCAGTCACCGGGCCTGCTGACAAAGATCACAGAATCTGTATCATGGTAAAGACAATGTTCTTGTAGCCTATCCAAAAAATTGTACAGTTCAATGCATGCATAAGCGGTAGTGAAGCAGGCTATAAATATGTTAGCGTTGGTTGTTTTAGTGTAATGATTTTTGCGTATTTCCAATTTACCATAGTTGTCTCCTCATCGATGAAATCTATAGAAGATACATCATAGTGCGGTAAGAAAGCATATTCAAAAAGCCTGTCAGGATTGGTCACAAGACTTGTATTGGGTAAATTACTACGCTGACCGAACTTACCCCACAAAGAATTTAAAAATAACTTTGAAATTTGTCTTTTTGCAGGGTTGTAGGCTATGTGTTCCGGCCGTAAAACGACCCCTTCTTTTTCATGAGAAGCGTCAATATAAGACTGACGCTTCTCATCATCGGTACACCATGAAGGATAAATTGATGCCTCCTGTTTGTCCCTGAGATGTAATTTAATGTATGAAAAAAACAAATCATCCGATTGTGCGTCAAACTGCCATACCTCAAAAATCTCAACCACTCTATAGCCTTTTTCTATAGCCAGATTTAACTCTATAGTACACCATGTACCTGTCAGAGCCCGATCCTCAATCCGTCTGACTGTTCTGAGCACAGATGCGACATAAAGGGAACATTAACTTCCCACACATTTTAAGCGGTAAAACAGGGAAAAACAGGGCTCATGGGGGATACACTTTAACTTTAGCTATGCCAAAATACGTTATAATGTCCGCAAAATCCCTATAAATGATCCGCGGATGTTTTACAGGATATGTCTTGGTTTTGTTGACATAAGGATACAAACTGGTAAAGTCATAGTAATGAATGACTTCATCAAATTGCACCTTGTGATACAGCTTTATGGCGTTAGTCCGTCCGCCATAAAGCGCATCACGAGGATCCAAAGGCTCTGGCAAGGCTTTATTTGTAAGAAAAGAGCGTAAATCTACGTCGCTATCTAGCATTTTTTTCCACTCACACTCCCACATAACCCGAACAGAAAAACCGCAACGTTTTAAAAAGTTAATTTTCAGCATAGTCTTGTGACGCAATTGCCTGAATGTTGTTTTAGTCACCTTATTTTCATCAACGGCATTATAACACGCGGGACAACCGTGATAAAAACATCTGTGGTATTCAAAAGCCGTGTGTGTTTCATTAATCAATGCATAGCCGTCCAGGTAGTAGTTACCAACCCGCTTCTCCCCGCCTTGTAAAGCGTGTTGTATGTGTATGTCCTCCTTGTGTGAAATGTACATCAGCCATTGTATGGCGGGTGTGGAGTAGCGTTTCTGTGTTTTGTTATAGTTATCGCCGGGGACAAGGGCTATCGTGTCACTCTGTAAAAAACTGAACCTGTACATGGCCATGCACACAGAAGCCAGAGTTGTGAGTGTAAAGGGGTCAACCTGTCTCTGAAGCGTGACAACTTTTCTTTTCCTCTCTACGGTGATAAAACGTTTTGTCATGGTTATCACGGCATCTCGAAAACGAATACATGCATTTTTTTAAATTTCCACATCTACCATACAGTAACGTTTCAATACTTCCTGAAAGTGGAATTTGCAATGTTTATTTTTCTCATACTATGCCATGAACTCGACTTTATCCTCGGGCATCATATACTCAACACCGTAATCCTCTATTGCTGGCATTGGACCTATGTAACTCTGATTAGCTGCCGTATTGAAAAAATGTGGGAAATGCCCTTTAGAGCCTTCAAATCCCATAGACTGTGGCAAGTGACTGAGACGCATGGGTAAAAAATTTAAGGAGTCGATGAACCTTATATTGAGTCCCGATACAGTAACACAGAGTAATTTACCACCTTGAGCCATCACGTCTATCTTAACTTTTTCCTTGATCAGTTCTTTCATCACAAAATATACATCATAACGACCCGCATTATGGGTTATGAATGTATAATCATGAAATTTAGAGTCAATGAATTTTTTCACAAATTCTGCAATGCAATCAACCCCCTGAAACTCCCAAGATTCATCACCCTCTAAAGCCATAGCGTAGCAATAATTTGGAATATGCACCCCGGTCTCCTGCATACACTCAAAATCATAAAATATATAACGATTACTGAGCATGTCAGAGCCAATACCGGCCATGTACCACAAGTGTCCATCAAATCCATCAACATGATCCTTACAAATAGGACATTTCATACCTTTGCATTTATGAGCTATTTTTGTGTATCTACCACAACTGTCACAATATCTGTTTGTATGACATTTAACCGCCCCATCCAGAGCTATCCTCTGATGTTCCTGTAAACACAGCTGAGATCTGCAAAATGCTCTACAGTTGGGACAACATAAAGTACAACCAACATCGTCAATGCATGTCTACCTCAGACAAGTTTTACAAAAATTAACACAACCATGATTGTTCTTATGGTGACACGCTGTATGACAATTTTTACAAAAGTAAGTGGCTCCTACAAATGCTTTTATATCCATTATCCCATAGTAATGATCAGCATGCCATAATAGGAATAGTATGTTGTCTTTGTAAGGGCCCCTGGTGCAGAAATAGTGCCAATCGCCTTGCTCATAATACATTATTTTAACGGTTATTTGCAAATGGTTTTCGAAAGTGGATATATCACTAAAGCTAACGGGTTTGTCTGTAGACAACCCCAGAATCTCATGAAGTTCTAATCACAGTTATCACAAATTTTAAGCCGCCATTAACAAGTAATTCTGCATTGCTTTGCAACATGATTTAAAAAAAGAGCTGCGTCTAACAAATCACCCGGGTTACGGTGAGAGTAAATTGCTCTGTGTAACCCGTCGCCTTCCAACCTTAATTGCACGCGATCGTTCGGGTTCACATCAGTCAGAAATCTATCAAGCATACTTTGCACGCTGTCATGTACAGCCTGAACGGCGTCTGCGAACGATGTGATCCACTCAAGGTTAAAAAAACGAAAATGGTGGTATTGTTCAGATGCTCTGAAATCAAGTATATGCCGCTCAAACCAATTAATTAGTTCTAATTATACAGGTGGCTGTTGTATTTCATTCTCTGGTGACTCTGCTCTGTTTATGGGTTCATCACAATGTACAGATTCATCTCTTACAGTGTCACAGGGTATTTGGTTTTGTGCCCTGTCCAGGCTTTGTACAGCGTTTGGGGGTGCAGTGCGGTGTGTAGCTTCATTTGATCGCTGTGTTTTATTGTCCGATGTATTATGTGCTTGTCTATGACGGCGTCTTCTTAAACGACATAGCATATTAATAGCCTGCTTCACTTTTATTGTGTTAGATCTGCTAATAAGCAACTCCTTCGTCTCCCGGATTGTGTGATTGTTCTGTTAATTGCGGATTCCCGCCGCGCCCTTCCTTTATCAGCGCTTGTACCCAGCCCGCGACCAGTCATACGCAGTCATAAATTTACCTGGGTATTGTGGGTCTCAAAGACGCTCCTAGCGTATTGGATTATGCTTGTAGCGCTATCCACCATCTGCTGCGCTTCATCCATATATGATTGAATAAAATTTATATACTTGTGCGTCTTAGCGCTGATATCGCTAGTGCACGCTATGTCTATGGTGGTTGAACTGTGTCGCATTACGGCATTTGAGAGAAAGTACATATTTTCATGCATGCGACAACCAATACCATATAGAGTATTTAAGAACTCTGTGTCCTGTGTGTTTACAAAATGTGCAACAGCGCCACCTATACTTGGAATCCGCACATTGTCAGATGTATTTACAATGGGGTCGTCGCTCATTGTATTTATAAAATACCCATCACTGTCAGTGTTACGCTGATGATTTGTTTTGTTTGAATATTTCTTACGGTCTAAACGTTTACACGCATCATTGATTGCTTGTAACGTGTGGGCCTCATTGGGTGGCGTTGATAACGTATCAGCTTTTTTATTTGGTGTTTTTTTCTGCACTATATTATTACTATCAGAATAACTGTCCCTCCTTTCCAGACGCTGTCTTTTAGCTATATTTTTTGTGTTTCTGCCTAACCCGCATTGTACAATAGTTGATTGCTTACGCTTAGTAAGTAACGGTGTAAGTGTGTTAGAGTCAACAGCGGTCTCTGTGTTTTTAACATTAACACGCCATTGTTTATGTACATTTGTTATGTTCTGTAATGGGGTTGTTGGACCACTAGCTTTTGAAAAAGTTACACTTTTTTGGGAATGTTGACCGATACCATTTTTCGGACCTGCTTTGCGATTTGGTTTTATGCATGGTGGCTTACCCTTGCAGCGCTTAATGTGTCCCAAATCCTGCGTTAGGTTGTGCCACGCTTCCTCTTGACGATTTCGTGACTGAATAATTGGGTCCGTATTATCCGGTTGTGATCCAGCTCTATGAACATCTACAGTTGTTCTGCTTGTGCCGGGTAGTATGGTGTGAAGATTTTTTAATAGTCTCTCTTTTAAATCTTGATTTGTTGGCATTATAAAAACTTGTCAATCCGCATAATGCACCCGGTTCTTTCGGCGTCCGATATAAATTGCTTATTTTCTTTCTTTGATTAGACATTTCAGGTTTTTATTCAACATAAAATCACATCAATAGGCATCAAAGGACAGCTGAAAGGAGTGCTGTGAAATAAAAGGAAATCAAAAAGGGGCGTGAAAAAAGGGGTGTGAAATAAAGGAAATAAAAGGGGCGTGGTACCTGTCAACCGTTTCCTTGATGGAAAGTATAGACTGTCTACTACTCTGTGCATTAAAGAGCTGTTCTGAAACTATCTACAGCTGAAAGAGAAATGTTCCATCTGCTTCAGTTTAGGAGAAAATAAAGTTTACATGTGCCCTCATGCTTTTGCCTCTATCTCCTTGGCAGAATGAGATATCAGCAAAATCGAAACTATGTTTTAAAGAGCTGTTCTGACACTATCTACAGCTGAAAATGAAACTTTCCATCTGCTTCAGTTTAGGAGAAAATCAAGTTTTCATGTGCCCTCATGCTTTTGACTCTATCTCCTCAGCAGAATGAGATATCAGCAAAATCGAAACTGTGCTTTAAAAAGCTGTTCTGACACTATCTTTATTTTTTTAAATCAAATATCTTTATTGAAAATTTTCCCCCTTTTTTGTTACATACATGCACATGAATAAAAAACATACACATAAATATAAACATGCACCACCAATACAATATTCATTACTTGCATAGTGTTAAGACAGTCTAACATAATGTTCACATTACACTTAGGCAACTCAGAAGGAAAAACAGGCATCCCAAGACATTAATCTGAAACTAAATTTAGCTACTTTACAAAAATTAAAATATTAAAGGCGCGGAACTCCATTATTAGAAGTTACTGGTCTGCTCAGCTGCGCTATTACCAGGGGTCATCCCTAAATAGTAGACTGACCTGGTCCATTTTCCCCATACTTTTTCGAACTTGTGAATACAAGCACGACCCGTGTACACAAATCTCTCATGATCGATTGAGGAATTTACAACTGAAAGCCAATCTCCGACAGATGGGGAGGTTGAAGCACAATGCATACTCTCGCCCACATGCATAGAGAACTGGCACACAACTGAAGATCCAAGGGCATAAGGTCACCCACACCAATACTGAACAAATATATTTTAGGATCTGGAGCAGGGAATACAGTAATTATAGATTGAATACACGCATACACGCTTCTCCAAAATCTCTGAATAGAGGGACACATCCAAATTAAATGAAAGAAATTTGCATCCACACCTCTGCATTTAGGGCAATTAGCAGGAGAATTGTTAAATGCAAATCCCCATGCGAGGACTCTGTAACCCAGCCTAGAAGGTGTGATAACTGTGCAGCATAATAGTAGTATTGAAAATTGGGTAAAGCCATACCCCCCATCTCCCTTTTTCTATATAGATTTACCGATTGAGCTAGGCCCTTCTCCCACCCCAAATAAATGACAAAACCACAGAATGTATCTTCCTAAATACCCACTGGGGGAGATAAATAGGCGACTGCAATAATGTATATAAAAGCTTAGGTTGAAAAATCATTTTAATTAAATTTATCCGGCCTATAACTGTGATGGGGAGTTTAGACCAGACCCTAGTTTTTTCCTGCAAGTAACTGATATGAAGCAACACATTAATTCAAAAGAAATCCAACGCATTATTAGTGACCTCAATGCCCAAATATCTGAGCTGCGAGGTCCATTTTAATGGGAGGTCCATTGGAGGCTCCTCAGGAATCTCCCCTCTCAAAGGTAAAATATGAGATTTCTTCCAATTAATGCTCAAACCCGAAAAGGATCCAAACAGATTAACAGTTTTCAATAGAGCCTGCAGGAAATTCCCAGAGTCCGAGAGTAACAATAAAAGGTCGTCGGCATATAATGCCACTTTAACTTCTTCCCCCCATACCTTTAACCCCCATATAGCTACATTCTCCCGGAGGGCACAGGCCAACGGCTCAATTGCAAGAGCAAATAATGATGGAGACAACGGGCAGCCCTGTCTAGTACCCCTGCTTAGAATGAAGCTATCTGTTACAAAGCTATTTACACAAGCTCTAGCAGAAGGAGCAGAGTACAACAATTGGAGCCATTTAACAAATTGGTCCCCCAAACCCATCTTTCCCAAAACCTCCCATAAATACATCCACTCTACTGAGTCAAATGCCTTTGCCGCGTCCAGGGAGACCACCACCGCCTCCTCATCTCCCGGACGCCTCAACTGCAAGTGACCAAACAACCGCCTCAGGTTAATGGCTGTAGACTTTCCAGGCATAAAGCCAGTTTGATCAGGATGGATCAATACCTCAATGACCTGACTGAGCCTAGTGGAGAGTATTTTGGCTAATATTTTGACATCGGTGGTCAAAAGGGAGTTGGTGCGATAGGACTCAGGGACTAGGGGGTTCTTGCCAGGTTTTAGAATGACTACTATCACAGCCTCGCGCATGGAAGCAGGGAGCAAGCCTCCCTCATAAAATTTAGTGTACATCTCCAATAGCCGCGGAAGAAAAAAGTCTCTATGGGACTTATAAAGTTCAATCGGGAGACCATCTAGTCCCGCTGCTTTATGGGTGGGAAACGCAGAAATTGCAGTCTCAATTTCATCTATGGTGATGGGAGAATTCAGCAGAGAGTGCCCATCACTTGACAGATTCGGAAGGTTTATCTTATCTAGATATTCCCTCAGCTCAGACCTACGATACTGAACCCTGGAGGAATATATATTTTCAAAGTGCTGTCGGAATACCTTGGCAATCTCTGGAATTGAGGTCTGCAAATTCCCTGCTGAGTCCTATATCTCGGTAATAATAGTTGAGGATTGATCCCCTCTTGATAGAAATGCCAGATAACTGCCACATCGGTCTGTCTGACCATACAGAGAGTGAGCACTAAACAACAATTTACGTTTGCTTTTATCCAAAAGATAATCGGTGTACTCTTTGTGAACAGCCAGCCAAGTAAGTCTATCTTCCCTTAAGCGACTACTGAGATAAATTGCCTCTAGATCTTTACAGCGATCCTCCAGACCAACCTCCTTCAATTTTGAGTCCCGCTTTAACCCAATAATTTTAGTAATTAGGGTTCCTCTAAGAAAAGCCTTAAAGGAGTCCCATAGAATTGGTTGGGAACACTGTTCACGGTTATGCTCAAAGAAATCATTCCACTCAGCTATCAGTTTGTCAGTAGGACCAATGAGCAACAGCCAAAAGGGGTGTAACTTCCAACAAGATGCACCCAAAGGGAGATGGATGCGCCATTGAAACAATATAGGAGAATGGTCTGAAACACCTCGAGATAAGTACCGAATTTCACCAACCGATAACATATGATTACGGGACACTAGCACCATATCTATCCTAGAAAATGTGTTATGCGTAGAGGAGAAACAATAGAATTGCGACACATCTGGATTCCTGTGTCGCCAGACGTCCACCAAACCCAGCTCTTGTATTGTCTTGGCTAGAGGGGAAGACCGACATGGGCCATCCAGGATACGCTCTCTCCACCTATCCAAAACAGGGTCAAGAACCATGTTAAAATCTCAGAGACAGATTGTTGGTACACCGGGAAAGCATGCCATAAACCCCACGCACTGCTTCAGGACATCTATTGAAAAAGGGGGTGGTATATAAACAGCCATAAGGACCAGTGGGACTGAATAAAAAAGGGCCTTAATAAAAATAAACCAGCCCTGAGGGTCAACCTGAATTTTTTCCAACTTACAATTCACTCGCTTATGTATTAATACAGAAACCCCTCTTGAGTGACTTGAGAAGGGAGCATGGAATGACTGACCCACCCACGGATGCCTTAGGGACAGCAATCTATTCCCTACTAGATGTGTTTCTATTAAACAGGATACATCCGGGTTATACAACTTTATTTGCTTTAAAACTAAGGCTCTCTTGACCTTGTCGTTTAACCCCCAGACATTCCAAGTAAGTACTGACAATGGAGAGTGTTGAGACGAAGCATTTATCATTTAGCTATCAAGACAATTTATGCAAGGATACAGTGCACCGCATAAAAGGCATAACCAAGAAACATTGCAAAGAGAGCACCTGTTAAACATTGGCAATATTTTGCTGTAATGCTAAACTTTGCATCAAAGAGAATAAGGACCGGTAGTGCAAGAACATGTAAACAAAATATAACAATAAACTTTAACCCCACTTGAGACCAATTAAACTGGCTATTCCCTACCCCATATACATTCCCCAAACTAATGCATATTTGTTTCCCAACCCCACCAAAAAACCTGAACATGTTCACAAACACGGTTCAGACAGGGCAACCCGTCTTAACAAAATGACAAGCACACAGATAATCCTAACACTAGACACTAGATAATTACTCTAAATTTAATTCCTGTTGGCTAGTGGAACCTTAGCTCCATATGTACTACTTGGAACAAGCAAATTAGATATCGTAACACAGCAAGTCGACAATGTCCGCTGTAGCAGAAAACAAGTAGAAGAAGAAAGTTCAGTTGCAGCATATAGTCCTCACCACACTTCACCAGGACCAAAGATTAGGAAGAGACCACGCACATGTAGTCAACAACAGGAGCCAGATCTCTTTAGTCCCGCATGTTTTCCAATTGCCTTGGACCCGGAGCACGACGATCCAGCCAAGCCGCCACTTCTCTCGGAGAATCAAAGAATTGGGCTTGTCCATCAGCCACCACTTGCAGACGAGAAGGATAAAGCATGGCGTAGGGTGGTCCTAAATCCTTTAGACAACGTTTAACCTGTATGAATTGACCCCTTGCCTTCTGGACTTCTGCTGTGAAATCAGGAAAAACAGATATCGGGGCATTGTTGTAGGAGAGAGGACCTTTGGTGCGCGCCAGCCGAAGAATGGATTCCCTGGGGCTGATTCAGAGATGCGATTGCGAAAAGATCGCAAATATACGCATCTAACGGTAAGATCTTATCAGGTTCCAGCCCACTGCAAAAATCGTCACTCCCCTTGCAAACAGCGGTGGATCTTAAACTTAGACCACCATTGACTAGCCCTAACTCTACGCTGTCATTTGGGATCTTAAGTGACGTGGTAGCGTTCATTTAAGATCCTAAGTGTCAGCCCGCGCCCACTTTCCCTCATTTCCATGCCTCCCCCCGCCCATTTCCATGCAAATCCTTAAGATCTTAAAGATTCGCTGCCCTTAAGATCTTAAGTGCTTGCGTGCGATTCAAACTTACGCTCTTAGCGAATTTACGCTCCTAACCGCTACGTAGACGGCGTTGCACTATTACTACGCATGCGCAGTTTTGCGAATTTTCTAGGATCTTAAATATACGCTCCTAACTGCCGTGGAAATTGTATCTCTGAATCAGGCCCCCTATCCTTGTAATGGAGAATTTTTGCAATTAGCGTTCGCAGAGGTGCACCTGGGGGAGGTCTCTGCCCTGGCAGGCGATGCGCGATTTTGATTGAGAACTGAGCCGTAAATTCAAACCTGCCGAATTGGTTAACCAACCAGGTTTCTAGGAACTCCTCCGCCTTACTTCCCTCAGAATTTTCCAACAAAACGTATATTGTTCCTACGAAGCCGACCCTCTATGTCGCTGAGCTTGAGATGGAGAGAGGACACCTGGGTCTGCAGATCTGCCATTTGCCTGTTCATAGGGGAGACGGAGTCCTCCAGTACTGACACACGAGCTTCAGCCTACCCCACCCTCTCACGCACCTTTTGTACATTCTGCCGGAGGAAGGCTATATCGGATTTAACCTCTCCAATTTGATCAGAGAGGCGCTTTTCTGAGTCACCTATAGCCTCCGGCAGTGGGACCATTGTAATTTCAGGCAGTGAAGCCAGATGAGTGTTAGGAGGCCCCTGGGAAGCTGACCCAGAAGCATCATCCGAAGGCGGGGGAGCCCTCCCGGAAGTATGGGAAAACTGTTTTAGCTTAGCTGTCGTTGCTGCATGTGTGCTTTTCCCCATATTTATGTTAGATAGTATAGTAAATAAAGGACAGACTGCACAATGTTCACTCAGATTTTTTCTAGCAGGTAGAAGGATCAAATTGCAACTGTGAACGGCAACAGTACCCTTTCACTCTGAGGATCTTAGGCCGCAGTATCACAGGGAGAGTGCACTATAGTACAGAAAGTGCAAAGTAGTAAATTGAAACTTGAAAGTTCACCCTCCACACTTCAGGAAAAGGGATTAGTAGATGTAGACTTTAGATATTGTACTGCTGCAATGACTATAAACTTCCAGACACAGTATTGAGAGGAGGGAGGGGGGCTTGCAGGATAAGAACAGGAAATGTCCAGACACAAAATGTCACCCAGCTTCCAACTTTCAGCAGCTTAGGGAGGACAAGACAAGTATCAGTCCTAACAGGAGGATTTAACTATTCTCTGCAGGGCTTTGCATCTCTAAGCACCAGGAATCTGGCTGACAGCACACAGGGAGCACTGCCATTCACAGGGCACATGCACAGAGGGGAGCACTGTCCGATCTGCCTGCCAGCACACAGGGCTTACCGCTGTTCACAGGACCAATGCACAGGGGGAAGTACTGACCAGTCTCCAGACCACCTGAGCCAGACACCAACCACCCCACAGTAAGCCTAGGGAGGACAGCGCCAAGTCCTGCCACCCAGAAGCTCTCCACAGCTCACGCCGACCGCACCAACCACTGTGCCTTTCACCTGCAGTCAGACCACGTGCGCCGGAAGCTCCCGCCGTCCCGCTTCACAGAAGACCAGTGCCGCACTGTTTCTCTATCGCCGCGGCAACAGATGATATCCCCGGCACCAGGAAAGCTTCCACCACCAGGCTGTGCCTCCAGATTAGTTTATATGCTGTCCAAGCAGGATATTTGCAGGGGATTCAGACGGAGCTACAGTGTCCCACGTCCTACTCCATCGCTGGTCAGGCCCCGCCCCCGTTCTGACACTATCTTTAGATGAAAGTGAGACTTTCCATCTGCTTCAGTTTAGGGGAAAATCAAGTTTTCATGTGCCTTCATGCTTTTGACTATATCTCCTCGGCAGAATGAGATATCAGCAGAATCGAAACTGTGCTTTAAAACGCTGTTCTGAAACTATCTACAGCTGAAAGTGAAGCTTAACATCAGCTTCAGTTTAGGAGAAAATCAAGTTTTTATGTGCTTTCATGCTTTTGACTCTATCTCCTCAGCAGAATGAGATATCAGCAAAATCGAAACTGTGCTTTAAAGAGCTGTTCTGACACTATCTTCAGCTGAAAGTGAAACTTTTCATATGATACCGTTTAGGAGAAAATCAAGTTTTCATGTACCCTCATGCTTTTGACTATATTTCATCGGCAGAATGAGATATCAGCAAAATTGAAACTGTGCATTAAAGAGTAGTTCTGACACTATCTACAGCTAAAAGTAAAACTTTCCATCTGCTTAAGTTTAGGAGAAAATCAAGGTTTCATGTGCTGTCATGCTTTTGACTATATCTCATCGGCAGAATGAGAAATCAGCAAAATCGAAACTGTGCATTAAATAGTAGTTCTGACACTATCTACAGCTAAAAGTAAAACTTTCCATCTGCTTCAGTTTAGGAGAAAATCCAGTTTTCATTTGCCCTCATGCTGTTGACTCTATCTCCTCGGCAGAATGAGATATCAGCAAAACCGAAGCTGTGCTTTAAAGAGCTGTTCTGAAACTATCTACAGCTGAAAGTTAAACTTTCCATCTGCTTCAGTTTAGGAGAAAATCAAGTTTTCATGTGGCCTCATGCTTTTGGGCCTCATTCATTAAGCTCGATTTGAGCTAAATCGTCTCAAATCGCGTGATTTGAGCTTAAAAAAATTGCTGATCAGTTTTCATTAAGCTCAAAATCGCGTGATTTTAGTGTAATTTCAAATCGCCATGGCAAACATTTCTGGACAGAAGTCATCCAGATGTTTGCCATGTAAAAGATTGCCCTATTTACTAAAGGCAATTTGAACAAATCGCCTTTAGTGTGATTTGAAATCACCCAAAAACAAATCGCAGCCAGAGAGGTGCAATTTGCGGGTGATGTGCCGTCCCTGACCATCAAAAACACATGTCAATAGACTTGACATTTGTTTTTGTGTGTTAAAAATCTAAGTGCTGCATGGCTGAAAGCTTTAGCCATGCTGTACTGATAGAACTACAAGGCTCAGCATTGCTTAGCCTTGTAATAATATCAGCGGCAGCGTGGTTAGGCTTCTAACCATGCGTTGCTGCTTGTAGTGTTTGTTAAAATAAAAGTACATTCACCAATAAACATACATTAAACATTTACACTAAGTATGCATGTAAAAAATAAATATTCCCTAACTAACAATGTTCCCTACTGTGTGCACTTACCTCCGGTGGTCATCTCTCCTATTCTAAGTGTAATGTGTGCAGTGTGTGTTGTAATACAATTAATAAAAGGTTTGGGCACTCACCGTTTGATGTCATCATCTTGGGAAGCGTTCTTTTCTTCATTGAAGTATGTGTTCTTCTGGGTTCAGCTTGCTTAAAGTGTCTGCTCCGGTTCCCTGGATCTTCTCCTGTTGCCACGACGCTGGGAATCTCCTGTTCTTCATCCGGGCTGCTCCTAATGACGAGGGGGCAGTGACTAGGGGGCAGTGTTTTATATAAGAGATGACGTCAGTTACAATGGGGGCTGACGTCATCTCTTCTATAAAAATCGTCGAAATCGTTTTTTAATGAATCCCGCGATTTTTTGAAAAAAATATCGCCATGATGTAATGCAATTTATAATTGCTTAAAAAAATTGCGCTTAATGAATGAGGCCCTTTAACTCTATCTCCTCGGCAGAATGAGATATCAGCAAAATCTAAACTGTGCTTTAAAGAGCTGTTCTGACACCATCTACAGCTGAAAGTGAAACTTTCCATATGCTTCAGTTTTGGAGAAAATCAAGTTTTCATGTGCCCTTATGCTTTTGACTCTATCTCCTCGGCAGAAATATTGAAATATATGTGAAATATTTATTATAAAGAAATTATAATTTATTATATATTATTTTTACTAGAAAATCTAACAAGTAAAATTCTTGTAAGATGAGTCACAGGGGCAAGGCTCTGCTTCTTTGCAGAGCAGGCACTGCAAACACCAAGGGCCAGATTAACTAAGGGGCGAAAAAAAACGACAGACATCCCTATAATTTGGTGGTGATTTAAAAAAAAAAAAACGACGAAAGGTGATTTAAAAAAAAAAAAAAAAAAAACTATGCTTACTACAAGGCAATTTCCCCAAGCTATTTTAAAACTAAAGGGATGGCCATCAATTAAACTACGGTGAGTTTCTCTTAAACTACGGTGGAAAACTTTCTGTAGTTTATAATAAAGTCACCGTAGTAAATGGGCCATTACAAATAGAATAAAATGGGTAGCAATTTTAAAGTATACAATGCATAACGCAGCATGCCAATGGTTAATGGCATGCAGCACCATGCATAATGTTGGCCGCAACAAACATGTTTAAAAAAACAAACAAATATAAAAGCATATTTATATAATGTAATTCAATAAAATATAATGTGTCATTTTTCTCATTAACTTAAGTATATGTAATCTGTTTATGTAATAGTGTGTAGTGTCCATTACTAAAACTAATCTTTGCTGCTTGTAATGTAATTATTTATTACATATGTGTACATATGCCAAATAATAATTTTAATGTACTATGCCACAAAAGTGAGGCCATGTAATGGTTAATAATTTTAGTCCCATTAGTGTAATGTTGTCCCATTTATATTGCATTAATATGGGCCATTTGTGTAAGTACATGAATAAAATATCCATTGAAAACCTGTAAAAATGGTTTAAAAATTAATTCTTACCTTAAGGTTGTCTTCAAACTTCAATTGCTGGTGATCAGAGGGATGAGATGGTCTGTTTTTTCATCATCTTGCAAGATGCATCTTCCTGATAACGTGAGACGGTCCATGTTGATGACTGTCCCTCGGCAATTGACAGTTTAAGAATTGGTCCCCTACTTATAACTTTTGACGGAATGTTCCATGAAATGTTATAGGTAGGGGTCAATACTTTCAGAGTAGTGGAAGATCTTTTAACCTTATTGGAATGCTAATTATCAGGGGTTTATCTATGGGTCCAGCACCCTTGGCAAAATAAGGGACTGGCGCCCCCCCCACCCC
>WWET01003317.1:133956-159292 GCA_011038615.1 Limnodynastes dumerilii | reverse complement strand
CCCCCATTACCCATTTTCTGAATACTTTAACTATTTACTTTTAACTTTGATATTTGCAAATAAATGAAAAAAGAAGCCAATTTTGTTAGCAACATATGTGTACCAGTGATGTAACAATTGTAACACTTCAAGGCAATGTTCAACAATGTACAACTATGATGCTCTAAGCTATGGTAAGTGCATCATCGGAAAGTGGGGGCCTAAAATCTACTCCAACTCCCTCTAAGCTCGTTAGCAACTATTCACGAAGTGGGGGCCTGAAATCTACCCCAATTCTAAGCGTCCGCTTTTCGCCTTGGAGATAATTCACGTTCTCCCCAGTTAACCCACTAAACACTGGGCCCGCCCCTTTAAACGAAACATGGTGGAATACCGGACCAACGGAGGAGAAAACTTCTCAGCTCAACCTCCACACGCCTCACGGGATCTAACCCGTTGCAGTGTACTGCCTTCCTGCCAAAACATACACAAATAGTCAACCAGATTCCAACCACCACAACATTAAACCTCTCTTAGCAGTCATCATGGGAAGGGTGGGAGGGTGAATTCCACAAAGGAAAGGGCAAATCCCCTCAGGGGTTTTTAAACAGGAAATCCACAATCCCACCCCTCAGTCTCAGATTGAATCCTAGTGAAAAATATTTATAATACCCATAAACTTATAGCCTTTAACCCAGCCTCCATTCCCAGCACGCAGTTTAATCTCCCTCAGGTTATTAACCCTTACCAAATATTTGTGTACAAATGATATTTTTTTTGTGTCATTTCAAATTTACATTATCAGATTTTTGTTTTTATTATTATTTTTTTATTTGTGAAATTAACAAATTAAAATCACATAAACCACGTTAAAAAGTTGTTCTGACTCTTCAAACATGCCATGTCTAGAGAAAACAGCACATTTGAAAAAAAAAACATTGAATACAAACTTAACCATTTTTTTAAAAATTTATTGTAATTAGAAGTCATTCTAAAAACTAATATAGTTTTAGGTAACATATTGTAAATCTTGATTCTAATTTATTTATAGTTTGGTTTAAAAAAAAATTAAAAAACACTGTAAACTACATTATATATTATCAATAAATGTGTTCTATATTTTAAATGATAAATTCTGTATAAAATCTCATTTGTACAAAGTGTGAGATTAATTGGCTGACACTCAAGAAGCACAATCTGTTTATGTTACCAAAAAAAAAAAAGTTAGAAGTAACACATACAAGACTTACAAGCAGGGGCGGTGCTAGGGTGTTTGGCGTCCCCCTGCGAACTTTAATTTTGCGCCCTTCTGTTTAACATTTTGAAATTGATACCAGTGACCATCCTAGATTATAGTAAGCGTCATCATACAACACAATTGTAACCACAATAAAACAAAGCAAATCATAGTCACCACTATACAATAGTGTCCTAGTCTCCACTATACATATATATATCCCCCATCCTGTCTCTCCAGCACCCAGTATCCCCATCATGTGTATTCAGAACCCAGCATCCGCCATCATGTGTATCCAGTTCCCAGTATCCCCAGCATGTGTATCCAGCACACAGCATCCCCCATCATGTCTCCCCAGTACCCAGTATCCCCCGTCATGTTTCTCCAACACCCAGTATCCCCTATCATGTGTAACCAGCACCTGTTAACCCCCATCATGTGTATCCAGCACCTATTAACCCCCATCATGTGTACCAGCACCTATTTACCCTAATCATGTGTATCCAGCACCTTTTAACCCCCATCATGTCTATCAAGCACCTATAAACCCCCATCATGTGTATCTAGCACTTATTAACCCCCATCATGTGTATCTAGCACCTATTAATCCCAATCATGTGTATCCAGCACCTCTTAATCCCCATCATGTGTATCCAGCACCAAGTATCTCCCATCATGTGTATCCAGCACTCAGTATCCCCATCATGTGCATCCAGCTCCCAGTATCCCCATCATGTGTATCCAGCACCTATTAACCCCCATCATGTGTATCCAGCACCTATTAACCCCCATCATGTGTATCCAGCACCTATTTACCCCCATCATGTGTATACAGAACCTATTAACCCCCATTATGTCTGTCCAGCACCTACTAACCACCATCATGTGCATCCAGCACCTATTAACCCCTATCATGTCTGTCCAGCACCTATTAACCCCCATCATGTCTGTCCAGCACCTATTAATCCCCATTATGTCTGTCCAGCACCCAGTGCCCTATACCATTACTTACCTTTGAAGTCTTCTCCTCCTCCGGATGCTGCTTCTCCTCCGCGGCCCTGCTTACAAGACTATAATTGCTTTGAAATAAATGTAAAAATGCACGGTCAAAAAAAACACAATAGTGCAGTCAAAATGGTCATTTCTGTGGCTAACATTTGTAACTGCTTAAAAAAAACATGTACAAAAATGTTTAAAAAACCACAACAAAATGATTAAGATATATTTTTCAAAAAAATTTAAAAAATACCTTGGAAATAGAAAGTTTTAAAACAAAGATATTCCACAAATGATCCAGATATAAATAAAGGGCTGGGTTATGATTTAAATAGTTTAACAAATTACTTGCAAGTAAATACTTGCAGTCGTAGAAACAGGTGCTTTAGTGTTTGACACACCTCATACAAGTTACAAGAAGTAATGTAGTTACGCCAAGGCATGCAACTGATTAAGTAAGTGTGCCGGACACGGGGATCTATTGTAAATACGTATGCATGCCCACAAAATTAATTTGCATGGCTTGGAACGCCCTTCAAGTACATGGTCTCTGCCCACTCAAGTACATAAGCATAAAATTGCTGAGACATAATCGGGATCGAAAGTAACATCATAGAATGCTTAAATACAGAACCCGTGCATGCACGGTTATGGAAAAAAACATACTTACGACACATGATGGGCGTAAAAACGCAAGGTCTGGTTCTGGCCCATTATGTTTAAAACATTTATTTAATAAAGTGATACCTTCAAGAAGCCCATATAATAAAATATATATTTTAAACATGAAACTTATGATTCAAATGTGTGCTCATGTACTACCAATCAGGATGTTGAAACTTATGTAAAGCTGAAAAGTGTGTGTGCATTTGCAGTGGTTTGCATGCACATCTGCTGTGCTAAAAAAAAGGGTAAAATTCATAACAGAAGAGTACTTCTGAAAAAGTAGCTGCTTCTTACATTTAGTCAGGAGCAAACTGCTGTCATGCCTCTTAAATGACATGCACTGACCTAATTGGCAATAATTCCATATCAAGTGACTGATCCATGCGTATTTGGTAAACCCAGCCCCAACTGTGCAATTTAAATCTTCTTTCCCACCCACCTTGCTAGGCAGAGGCGAGGAACTGCCACTTTGCCTATTGTACAGAACTTATAAGTGTTTTAGTGGGAACACGCAACTCTGGATCGCACATAGACCATATGCACATCCTGCATCCACAAAAATTGCTGGACCAGAGCCTAGGAGCTTCCAAAAAGAAATTTGTTTATGTACGTATAGATTTTACCAGAAAGGTGTAATGGGAATTAGAAAAAATAATTGCCTGAGCTTTAAATCCCACTTTAAAACAAAGTGTTACATAGAAACATAGAAAGTGATGGCAGATAAGAACCACATGGCCCATCCAGTCTGTGCAGTTGTTTATTTAAAATAATACTGACCCTGTACACTATTTACCCTCAATTTAGTTTGAGATTTAGTATAGGATGGGAGGCTATTCCACTTATTTATCACTCTTTCAGTGAAATAATTTTTCTGCCAATTTCCTCTGAATCTACCACCCTCCAGTTTATATTCTTGCCCTTGTGTTCTATTACACCTCTTCCTTTGAAAAATTTCACCCTCCTCTAGCCGGTCACAACCTATGATATAGAATAAGGATTTACAGAGTCAAAATAGCGCCTAAGGCTCATAGGGTAAATATCTTTTTCAACTTAAATCTCTTATAAACCGTCACTTATAAACAATTCATATAATTTATAGAACAGATGTCCAGACCTTTCTTTAAAGTTCTTTTCTTTGAAAGTCTGCAGAAATAATGTCCTCAGGATCCAATTCTCCAATAGATTTTTCTCCTTTGGTCCGGACTCCTATGTTGATCTTTATGGGACTCCTCTCCGTATGTTCATCATAAAAAAAGAATAGTGTATAATGGTGTAATACGTTCAGAAACAGATTTCTCCTCTATAGACTATTGAACTCACAATTTAAATGTCTTGACAGTATAACTTATCACAAATTTATCTCCACAGCCACAAAATGTCCTCCACACCCGTCTCTCCTCCTCTCTCAAGTTCTCCCCTCCTCGCCGAACAGCAGAGCCCAGAAAGAATATAAAAAGATCCTAGTGCGGTATATCAACTACAGGGAAGAGCCCTGGTGGTATTACACTCACCCACTTCTCCCCTTGTACTGAAGCGTGTAATAAATATTCTTTATATCTTCACGTGTCCTTATTTTGTCTCTCTCCCGCTCACAACTCATCATCCAACATCAGAGCCCAGGAAAGAAAACACAACACAAAGACCCTAGTGCAATAGGTCAACCATCGGACATAGAGATCACACAGGTGATGTTGCAGTCACCCAATTTTCCTCTTGCATCAAGGTATATAATAAGGATCCTTTTGGGCAGAAGATTCTCTCAGGTGTCTTTATTTATCTCACATATAACAAAGTATACAATGTAAATTTGCATTCCGTTGAAACACGTAGGATTGTGGGTAGCAGCATTCAGTTTCTCTGGTGGGAGCACGAGCCAGTACAAGGGGAGAAGTGGGTAAGTGTGATACCACCTATACAGGGCTCTTCCCTGTAGTTTATATACCGCACTAGGATCTCTGTGTCTTTTTGTATTCTTTCTGGGCTCTGCTGTTCGGTGAGAAGGGGAGATAAATTTGTGATAAGTTATACTGTCAAGACATTTCAATTGTGAGTTCAATAGTCTATAGAGGAGAAATCTGTTTCTGAACGTATTACACCATTATACACTATTCTTTTTTTATGATGAACATACGGAGAGGAGTCCCATAATAATCAACATAGGAGTCCGGACCAAAGGAGAAAAATGGTTATTCTGAACCCATTTTTGGGGGTGGAGTGGTTAACACCCCCGTACAGTGTAATGTTGCTGCCTGGGGAGAAGCGCTAACAGTATTGTCCCATTTAACATTTTTAGACAACCTATGATATATTTGCTAGCTTCTATCATATCCTCTCTTCTCTTCTCCAAGCTATACATGTTTAGTTCCTTTAGCCTTTCTTGGTATGATTTGTGACACATGCCATGGACCATTTTAGTTGCTCTTCTTTGCACAGTCACAGCCTCTAGGATGTTCGACGCCCCCCTGCAAACTTTAATTTTGCGCCCTTCTGTTTAACAATTTGACACCAGTGACCATCCTAGATTATACAACACAATTGTAACCACAATAAAACAATGCAAATCATAGTCACCACTTTACAATAGTGTCCTAGTCTCCGCTATACATAGATATATATTCCCCATCCTGCCTCTGCAGCACCCAGTATCCCCATCATGTGTATCCAGCACTCAGCATCCGCCATCATGTGTATTCAGCACCCAGTACCCTATCATGTCTCTCCACCTCCCAGTATCCCCCATCATGTTTCTCCAGCACCTAATATCCCCCATCATGTGTATCCAGCACCCAGTATCCCCAAGAATATGTCTCTAGCTCCCAGTATCAAGTACCCAGCATCCCCATCATGTGTTTCCAGCACCCAGTATACCCATCATGTCTCTCTAGCACCCTGTATCTCCCATCATATGTATCCAGAACCCAGTATCCCCACCCAGTATCCCCATCATGTGTATCCAGTACCCAGTATCCCAGTATCATGTGTATCCAGCACCCAGTATCCCCCATCATGTCTCTCTAGCACCCAGTGTTCCCCATTATGTCTGTCCAGCACCCCCATCATGTCTGTCTGTCCAGCACCCAGCATCCCCATCATGTCTTTCCAGCACCCAGTATCAACCATCATGTCTCTTCACCTCCCAGTATCCCCATCATGTCTCTCTAGTACCCAGTATACCCCACCATGTCTGTCCAGCACCCAGCATCCCCATCATGTCTGTCCAGCACCCAGTATCCACCATCATGTCTCTCCACCTCCAAGTATCCCTATTACAGCTGCCAGCATCCCCATCATGTCTGTCTAGCACCCAGCACCCCTATTATGTCTGTCCAGCACCCAGCACCCCCTTCATGTCTATCCAGTACCCAGCATCCCCATCATGTCTGTCCAGCAGACAGCATTCCCATTTTAAACCCTATTACTTACCTTTGAAGTCTTCTTCCAGCTGCTGCCTCTCCTCCGCGGCAGGCTCTGCTTTGAATGACGCTGATGTGACCTTAAGTCACTCCAGCATCATTCAGTGAGGGGGAGGCGCTGCTGCACTCTGCATCTGCCTGTCACACAGGCAGAGCAGAAGTGAATGCATGCCGCTGTTAGGCTCTGTAAGGTGCTCTCATCAAAGTGATGAGAGTACCTTACATTGTTTTACAGCGGTGTCAATCTTAGTGCTGTGGTGCAGGGAGCAGGGGGATGAGCGCCTATCCAGCATGGCGCCTGGATGCACTGCATCCCCCAGGGAGCGGTTCGTGCTGGCCCTGCACAGTCTCTAATGTATTTATGTCTTTCTGGAGATATGGCCTCCAGAACTGAATATAGTGTTCTAGGTGAGGTCGTACCAACGATCTATAAAGGGGCATCACAACTTTCTGCTACTAATTCCTCTCCCTATGCAACCAAGCATCTGACTTGCCATTCTCATTACTTTGTTACATTGCCTGGCTACCTTTAAGTCACATGAAATAATAACTACTAGATCCCTTTCCTCCACAGTAGTTTCTATTGTAGCACCAAGTGCATGATTTTTTGGCATTTTGGCATTAAACTGCAGTTGCCACACTCTTGACCATTCCTCCAGTCTACCTAGATCATCCCTCATTTTGTGTACCCCAATGTAAATACAAAAATGTTATCTGACCATGCTCCCACCAATTGCAGCTATCCCCACCACCCACAGGGGTCACACCTAAAATTATATTCCCCCAATTCATTATTATATCACCCAAGAAATGGAAGATACAGAGATATAAAATACAAACCAAAGTAAGGGGTGCAGGTATCAGCGCATGTGTGACAACTCTTGAAAATAATTTCTCTGGATAGCACTTGTTCTATAAAAAGAAAGTCTCTCTTCACAAAATAGATTTTTCAATTTTAAAGATGACAGTACCTTTTTGATGCAATATGATTGTATGTATTGTCCTCTCAATCTTCTTCTTGTATCCTCTTTAACCTTTTTCTATTTTTCTCTCTCCTTTCTTCAGCACTCCTAGGTCCGGTTTCACTTGGAAGAAAAATATCCTTGTACAATATCGTAAATCTGAGGTATCAGTAACAGACTCAATACTTACAATATTCCTCTCTTGGATTATAGGTGTAACATCCAATTCTTAGATGGTGAAACTTCTTCCTGTTCAGGAGAAATGTTCTCCTAAACAGCCCTATATGCACTGACCTAATACCTTTTTCTAAGTATGTAAAAAACTACTCAAACAGCGGTACAGGTTAAAAGGGCCCTCAACCAATATATACAAAAGAGAGGGAGAAGAATGGTTATAGTGGAGCACAGGCACAGGGACAACCTTCTCCGCAGCCTTACCAACGCGTTTCAAGCAGTGATTGCTCTTTTTCAAGACCTTTTTTTATATACTTAGAAGAAGGTAAGGGCAGTGCATATAGGGCTTTTTAGGAGAACCATCTAAGAAACAAGACACAGACAACATTTTTTGAAAGAAAGAATTATTATATTTGATTGTATATCAATGTTTGAAAGAAGTATTTTTATTTGGATTGCAATAAACAGAAATATTTTATTCAATATATGTTGTTGAGAGGATTGGAGCAATGAAAGAGCAGTAAAGCTCATTGGGGCAGATCCAGAACAATGCCTTCAATCGAATTTACGCCTGGCGGCCACGTAAATTTGTGTTTTTGTATTTACTGCTCATGCGCACAACATATGTTATGCTACATCACGTAACGTAACTCTGAGCGTGTGGGCCATTCACGTATCTGCTACGTAAATTCATACTTGGGGACATGTTAATTTTACATTATTCAAAAGTATGCCTAAATTACGCAATGTAGGCGGAGGTTTGCATTTAAATTGTACAGTATGGACGTGCTTAGTCCACGTTATATACGTACGTGTGCGGCCATGATCGGTTACGCTGTCAAAAGTTAAGGTAGGGTTTGAAAAGCGGAAATCGGTCAAAGTACGTACGTTCAAGGGGTGTGCCTAGCAGAGTAGTAAATGGATTGGAACCGGAGTTCTGGATCTACCCCATTATCTGTAAACAATAAAAACACGGTCGGACGTCGATCTTTGGCAGTTTTGGGATAATCCAACCTAGAAAGAAAAGTGAAGAGATTTTCTTATTAAAAGCCAGGAATCAAGAGAGGAATATTGTGAGTAAGGAATTTTGGTTATTCACTTACCTCTGTCTGTAATACTGCACCAGGAAGTTTTCTTCTTTCTTTTACCGCTTCAAGGAGAGGTCATTTGGAGAGAGTTGGAACAAAGAACTCTTTTGATGTGCCTGTAAACAAGAGAACGTCAATGTGAGTACAATACTTTATGTTTCTCACAAGTGTGGTGAACGCTACACTAGGAGCAGTTTTTTTCTTGTTTTACTTTCCTGTGAAGAGAAGATTGAACGGAGAAGAGCAAAAGAATGTAGAACAAGGGAAATGGATGTTACACCTCTAATCCAATAGAGGAATACTGTGAGTATTAAGTCTGTTACTGATACTCACCTCAGATTTACAATATTGTACAAGGATATCCTTCCTCTGTATTCCCCACTTGTTTTTAAAACGCATATATTGTCTTGTGTGTTACTTATTTGTTACATTTTTTAACCTATTTCGCTGCCATCTTTTGCCAACATGTTTGTCTAGAAATTGCTACTCCCCTGAATCAGCCTTGTATGGTGATTACACTTTATTAGACAGTGAAAAGTAATTAGCTATTTTTATTTAAATCAATAAAGCATTACAGTTTTACAGCATTACGAATGCGTAGTAAGTTTTTATACGCAAGCTACATTACTCAGGGATTTGTAAATTGGACTTAGTGACATACGTACGGAGGGGTGTGGTTGTCTTTCGTACGTGTGTAGATTAGTGAAAGTGGGTGGGTGGAGCTTTTAAATGGACTAATATGGGCCCTGTTAGTCATGTACGCATGTATGGAAGGAAAATATGCACGTAACTACACACATGGAGTTAAGGTTGCACTATGGATGCGTAAGTCAACAAAAACCCGTCCTTGTGAGGGGAGTGTCATGGGCGTTGCCTTGCCACATACGTGCGTATATTTGTGTACTTTATACACACGCATCTGTGAATATGGCCTGACCTCTTTACGAGTGGGCTTACTCAACAGTTGCAAAAGGGACACGCCCTGTAATGAATTTAAAATGTCCCCACTTCTAGTGGAGCATGCCAAAGACTCACCCCAGTTTACATCAGGTAAATTAAAATCTCCCATGATTTTTACCTCCCCTTTTACTGCCATTTTAGCAATGTCCTCCAATAGAACATTGTTCATTTCCTCCTCTTGCCCTGGTGGCCTAAATATCTCTCCAGTATGAAGAATAACTTCCATGGTTACCCAAAGTGCCTCAGTTTTTTCTCCAATACTCCCTATTAAAGTTGAATTTACCCCTTCCTTAACATACATTAATACGCCTCCTCCAATTTTTATTACTCTATCCTCCTAAATAAACTATAACCTACCGTATACAGATTATCCCTTGACATTATTGTAATTAGTTCAGGGATTTTATTTCCTAAGCTCTTAGTATTTGTACACATTGCTCTGAGAGGTTGCATTATGAATCTGCTATTCTTCAGTTTATTATTATTGCTAGACATGTTTTTAATTGCTTTTATGCTTTTTTTTTTCAATTAGTTGCTGAGGCTATACTATCTGTCATTGCTGACTGGTCACACAACACTTCTAAGTTGGGGGAGCAGCTATTTTTATTATTTATATCACTGTCTCCCTCTCCTAGTTTAAATGATTTTTAATAAAGCATTCAAACTGCTTTAACTTTCTAACTATTTATTTTTATTATTTAACTAATGTTGCTAACACTGCCAGTCCATTTGTATGTCCTTGACCTTGATCAAATATGTATAAAAAGCATCCTCAAAGACAAAGATAGTTGCAAGACACTCTCTAGAAAGATCTGTTCAGTAGTGCAATCTGCCATTAGTAGAAACTCTGAATAGGTGGTACACAGAATATGTGCACATTTGAATCATGCAAACTCTTTTATGTTATTTTATTTCTTATGTACATTGTGTAATTGTAATAAATGTTTAAACATAATATAAAAAATACAACTCCAAGGACTTCCGGTTGGACAGCACACCGTGGTGGCCGCATTTTAACAGAGCTCCCGGCGGGAGAATCTACGATCTAGAGTGGTCATTTGCCTGGTCCCTGACCACGATCACCTAGGGAGGGTTCCCTGAAGTTCCCCTCCCTTGAATTCTGTCGGGCTCGCCGACTTCTCCCCGGAGTCTGCCTCTATCGTAGAGGCCATCACGGCCTTGGGGAACGTGAGACTGAACGCCTTTACCCATCTTCCGTCACCTGTCTCCTCTCAGCTCCAGATGTGGTGTTGCAGTGGACGGGGCCGACGGAATCAACAGGGATTGAGGGAGCCGTGCTGCAGGGGGTCCAGAGCGGGACCAGAAGAGCCGGCGCCATCTTGCAAAGGATCCGGGCCTCAGTGTTTGGGTCTCTGGTGGGTCCTTACTCCTCTGCAGGTTTGTGGAGGGCCTGGCGGACAGCGGATAGAGCAGCAACTCAAAAGCAGCCCTGATTTAACAACCGTAAGTAGCCACAGGCTTGTAAAGGGCGCGAACACCATTTTGGAACTGCAGGTCCGAGTGGTGGATGTCACATCCCCCTGTCTTACAATTTGGAGCGTGGAGCCCCAGAACAGCCTAAATTCTGGCAAATATCAAACTATAGTGCCCTTGAGCAGGGTTCACCTGTGTGACAGGACATCAATAAAGCCATGGTGCCTGTGCCTCAGTGAGTAGTATATCCTTTACTATATAGTGACTCCCACCTCTTGAACTACGGGTGAAAGTTTGCCTCATACTGACCTCTGCTTGCTCAGCTGGTTGGAATACTGCTTATACTTTGTAATTTATATTTTTCTACAGTCAGACAGATTCTTTTGGTACCAGCTAAGAACTCAAGGTTTGGACAGGTGGTCCTTACCATATTGTAATCTCTACAAGGATTTATAAGGCTGACAGGAGAACCTATTGCCACTGTATTATTGTGCATGCTAGAATTATTCATAAGCCAAGTTTCTCCTTAAAGTGGCGGCCATTTACAGACCATAGTAGGGCCACTCTGCGTGCTGCACTCTATTGGAATATACAAAGGTTTTCACTGGTGTTCTGCTACCCCCCTTTGTGGCCCACCCAAGGCCTGGATAGGGGAAAGTGGTCTACTGCAGACTAATCCCTGACAAGACGCTGTACCTTTATTTCCTCTCCAGGGGTTTGATGACAAAAATCCCAATTAATCTATATAAAGAACATCCAATCTCCTTACAGTACGGGGTCCCTGAGGTTTGCTGAGCCCCCAGCTTGCTTGCTGCACCAGTAATATATTTGTTGCAACCACTGATTTAGGTGCCTATTGTGCCCAAACAAAGAGGTACCACATAACCCCTATTTGCCTACCCCATTCTCTCGAGGAGTACAAGTAAATTTCTAATTCTAAATCTCTGGATAACCTAAGAACTCACGTATTGAGCAGGGAACAACTTTAGTGATAGGGAGGAACTCCCCCCCATCTTGTACCTCAGCATCTGTCCCTTAAAGAGACAATACTGGCGGACTGACACTGAAAGTGTATCTTCTACCTGGAGTGAGGGGGTAGTCAACTAGCATCGGTGGAATCAGTGTGTTGTTCAGCGTGGCACGGTTGGAACGGTGCAGACTGCCGGTGCTACAGGAGGTGTGAAGTGTGTGGCTTCTACCCTACAGCTGGGATTGCTACACTGTGGCATCATTGGGTTGGGGGGGTACAACCATATTATTAGTTGATGTCTCATGTTACAGTGATGCACCTCTAACTTGTTAGCTTCTGACTCTGATAAGCGGAGGAGTTAGGGGGAGGTGGGAGGGGAAGGGGGGAGGCACTAACTTGTTTCTTCTTTTATTCTCTGTTTTCCTATTGTAGAATGTGAATCTTGGTTCGGGGAGAAAGCCTTGAGTAGCACTTTATCGAATATGACTTAGTGTTCTTATGGTGTTATAGGTGTCCCTCCACATTTGAAAACATCTGCCCACCTTGGTACATATAATTTCTGGGTAGTTTAGTATGGTTAAATTCCTTGATAAACAGAATATGTCATCCCAGCCATCGCCATCGTAAACTACAAGGATGTGGAGACATAAATCGGGGCAGTCAAAACAAAACCCCCCCTCGCCACCATTATGTAATGATAATGAAGTGAGTGGCCCCTCTCAGACTAATCTAGTGCCAGCACCCTCGGTGGAGGAAATGGCCCTTGAGATCTCTAAATTTCTTATGCCCATGATGGATAGGAAGTTGTCAAACTTCTTATCCATCCAGGGTAGTGGAGTTGGAGCAGCGCACTAGCGATGTAGAGGATACAATCCACTCCTGTATGGAGTATGGCACAGGCCCAAATAATTAAAGATTTGTCGGCCAAAATCGATGACCTCGAAAACAGGAATAGACGCAGTAATCAGAATTTATCAGCAGACAAATCCCAGAAGCCCTAGGGATACTTGACCCTAACAAATTGAAAGGGTGCATAGATTAGGACCGGTGAGGCAGGGACCCCAGAACAGACCAAGGTCATCTATAGCTAAATTTTTAGATTTCCGTGACAAGGAATCGGTCTTAAGGGCATACCGTCAAACGACTAACTTCTCGGTGGGTGGGAATAGGATACTTATCTTCCAGGACTATTCTGTGGAGGTGACACAGAAACGCAAGGCATTTGTGAAGGTCTGCCAGATGTTGATTTTAAAAAATCAGCGTTTTGCATTAATTTATCCAGCTAAATTGAGGGTGGTAATCAATTGTAATACACTATTGTTTGAGGACCCTCAACAAGCAAAAGACTACTTTGCTGCACCTGACCCCCCTCGGGATCCCTAGGGTAGGCGTGCTGCATATGGGCTAGTGGCTAGAATCTGAGAGGGTTTGGCCTTCTCTGGCTTGCTAATCCTTGGTATTCATTCTTCCTGCCCAGGGGACTAGTTGAGGGATGGAGGTTTGGTGGGCTTAACTTAAGACGCATTTCTCCAAAGGTTATTATTACTCATTGTTATGTATGTGTTTTGGTCATTGTTTGTGGTTGGCTATAAATTGCTTTTCACTTGGTGCATCCCTCAGATTCTGCTGGAATCCACCATGGAAAACTCTGGTTCAATATTGAAAAAATTCAAATGTACACGTTGCAACATACTTTTAATGTACTTTATTCTTCAGCCTGATATAAGAGTTTCAAATGACATGCTCATATTCTCACTTTTTTCTGTAGCGGGAAAAGACAAGGGGTGGAGCCGTGTTTGGCCGGAAGTTGCATTGGATCTCACTGCTCTGACGGGGGTCCATGGCTTTCCTAATGGTTGGTCTTCTTCGGGGAATCGTCTTTCAGCTGATGGGGTAGGATGACCACACCACGTGATAACTCTACACATAATCCTTCTTCACTAGGAATACTCACCTGGAACGTTGGGGGTCCTAATTCCCCTGTTAAATGGCATAAAGTACTGGCTCGCCTTAAAAAATTGAAAGCAGAAATAATATTTCTGCAGGAAACGCATTGGAGGGAAGGGCGGGGTGGCTTCATAATTGTTATAGTGCATGTTACAGCTCCAAATCAAGGGGGGTGGCGACATTCTTTAGGAAAAGTCTACAATACACTAGATACCTCCTGATAGACGTGGAAATCTGGAACACGAAATACACTCTTCTCAATATTTACGGGCCCAACCAGAATCAGGCAGAATTCCTTCATAACCTCATACCTATCTTGGCAAATAGACAGCTCTACCCTTTAATTGTAGGGGGGGTTAATACTGTGGCTGACCCCTCTGTGGATAGGTCCCCACCCTTGGCAGTGTCTCCTAGAATGCAGTGGAGAGGCCTCCCTGCTTTTATTTCCACCCTCCAGCTCAGCAATCCTTGGCAATTGCTACATCCTGATGACAGGACCTTCACCTTCCAATCTGGCGTGCATCGCTCCTTGTCACATATCGATTATCTGCTTATAAGTAATGAGCTGATGCAAAATGTAACATCTACGGAAATAAGTGATATATTAGTGTCGGACCACGCCCTTGTCCTAATTGCGCTGCGCCCCCCTGCATTACCACACACAGAACGGTTTTGGCGATTCCCGGGCTATCTATACCACTCTCCAGATTTCAGGTCTTACCTTACGGCTCATTGGCATGACTATGTGGACAATAACCTGGAGCACTGTGACAGCCCTGTCTTGTTTTGGGAGGCCTCAAAAGTGGTGATGAGGGGGCATATTATTCGATACGTAACACAGAAAAAGAAGACAGAAAAGGCCCATTATAGAACCTTGCTCCACTCGGTTACAGAGGCTTTCGATAGGTATCAGCGGGATCCTATGGAGGGGCGGTATGGGGAATACATCCAGGCTCGTAGATTGCTGGAGGAGTTCATAACTACACAGGCCCGTTCTAATATGGATACCACCCGGAATTTGTATTATAGATGGGGGAACAAGACGGGTAGACTTTTAGCGACGATGTCTAAGCCCTGGCTGTTAGGATAGAGCGGGTATATACTATCCGACAGGAGTGAGTATTTGGCAAACACAAAACAATAGACAAAAGATGAATCGGGTAACTCACCAGTAAGTAGAGCCAGTGTCCGTCTGGAGTCTTCACTAGAGCCCCTAATGGTGGGGATAGACTGGCGCTGATGAGACTTCTCCTGGATACAGACATTAGAGGATACCCGGGAAAGGAAATGGGACCAAGCGGGAATGGGACAAGAAATAGTGGGTAAAGGGGAGTAGCAGTTACAGAAGAGACTGTACTAGACAAACTACAGATAACACAGAACAGACAGACCTGGGCAGACAATACTAATACTGACAAACAGGACTAACTGGGGAACTCACTCAGCAATCAAACAGGCAACCCAAAAGGGTACACAAAAACAGACACTCAGGGTAAGCAAGGGTTAATATACACAGGTAAGGCAGCAAGGTAAAAGATGGGTAGTGAGACACAAAAATGGACCAAAGACAAGGTACTAGGCAAGGAAGGCTAGGGCACTCAAGTAAGCAACAGATATGATGCAAGAAGATAAGAGAGGCAAGATAAAGAGAGAGAGAGCAGTACGGGGTAGCAGACGCTATAACCGGCGGGGAGCTACTGCACAGCCTGGGCTTTAAACACCAAGGAACCAATGGGAGAGAGGGAGCAGCGCGCGCCAAATGAACAGCTGGGAGCTGGAGATGCGATGGTGATACTAGGACTCCGCCTCCCAAGCTGATTGGAGGAGAGCGGCTGCCATGGGGACAGACCAACGCAGCCTAAGGAAAGATGGCCGCCCATGAGCCGCGGGACAACGCGCGCCGGGAGGCACCGCCGAAGCTGGAAAGCGAGGCATGCGGCGGTTAGAGTTGAGGATGGGAGCTGGCGCCTGGGAACTGCCGTTACACGTCGCCTGCTGCTGGCGGCGTGTAACACTGGCAGAAAAAAACGTTTATTACCACAATGCGTAGTAACAGCTCCCCACGGTTACTTATGTCTACCCAAGAAATAATTAATCACTTCACTGCTCACTATAGACAGTTATACAGGCACATACAGGGGGATAAGGGGCTCCAATCGCAATTGCTTACGCGTGCAGCGTTACCAAAATTTAATATAGAACAGAATGAAAGTTTAATGGCAGAAATTACAACTATCGAGCTACATTCAGCGATTTATGATCTTAAACTTCATAAAGCCCCGGGCCCAGATGACTACACAGGGGAATACTGTAAATTATTACAAGAAGAAATTATACCTAGTCTCTTGATGCTCTATAGTAAAATACTTAAGGAACGGCCACTACATTCTTCTTTTAATGAAGCTTTCACCACGTTGATACCAAAGCCTGACAGAGACCCACAACGTGTTGATTCATATTGCCCAATCTCACTACTTAATGTGGACTATAAATTATTAACTAAAATAGTAGCAAACAGACTTCAGACCATTTTGCCACATATTTTAACTGACCATCAGGTAGGCTTTATTAAAGGTAGACAGTTAGTTCGAGCAATTCGGACTGCTATTGCGGCGACGGTGGCGTCACAATCGCAATGAAGCCCAGAAAATATTTTACTCAGTTTAGACACCACGAGAGCATTCGACATGGTGATTTGGCCTTACTTGGCCTTGCGAGTGTTGCAACTCAGGGATTTATTAATTTGATAAAGTTCCTATATATGACACCCAAAACCCAGTTATTGATAAATGGAGTTCAGGGCCCCCCTGTTGTGATGGAAAGTGGGACAAGACAGGGCTGTCCCTTGTTACCTCTAGTATTCAACATTTCTATTGATCCACTGTTTCGCCTGCTCCAGTCTCTGCCATCATTTGAGGGCATAAAAATTGGATCCTCAGAGGTTCGGTTGTCGGCCTTTGCAGACGACGTGCTGATCTACATAGGCAATCCGAGAACTGCCATGCCACATATTCTAAGCCTTCTAAAAGACTTTGGGGAGGTGTCTGGATTCTGGGTTAATATGACTAAATCGGTGGCGCTCGCACTGGGTGGTGGGGCGGCGGAGCCAGATTGGGGCAGGAAATTGCCATTTACATGGGCTAAACAACATCTTACTTATCTGGGAGTAAAAATACCTAAGAACCCGGCATGGTTGTATGAAGTGAACTTTTCAGTGGCGCTGAGGAATCTGTCGCAGGAGCTGGAGGGTTGGAAGTCTCTTCCCCTTTCTTTCCTAGGTAGGGCCAACCTTATAAAAATGATATCTTTCCCCCGCCTTGTGTATCTGCTGCACACATTACCCATTTTGATCCCCAAAAAAGATATTCAACATTTATACGCTTTGTTTAGAAAATTTATTTGGGGTGGTAAAAAGGCGCGTACTGGCATGAACAAGCTCCAGCAGACTAAACACATATATCTCCACTATTTTCTGCAAGTTAGTAATTTATCTGTATTGTCCAAATTATTATGTGTATAATATTACATACATTCAATTAACCTCTGTCCCTCACATATATCTCCAACATTTTCTCTTCGGATTTAAACATTGGGTAAATTATTTAATTATTAATTCTCCACCCTTTTATTTGTACAAATTTTCATTTGCCATATCTAGTTATAATTAGTAATCTCATAAATAGATGGACATGCCATTCTTAGTAGTCATGTAACCATTGGTCACTATCGTTACAACAATGCTGTTAGTCTCTGCAAGCTGTCAATCTCCATACTGAGAGCCGCGATAGGTCCGGAGTTATATTAGCCCCACCTCTTGTCTTTATAAGACCTGTCATTCTGCCCGCGACTTGCCGCCTTGACAAAGCCATATGCGAAACGCCCGTCGGCGTTTCTCCTGTCCTCTGCACACTTTGCAATTGCTGATCATGCAGCCCATGAATTTACTTTAAATTGGCAAGCGCATGTAGTCACTGTCAACAGTCTAGAGGTTCTGTGTTTAGAACGCTATCTATTCCCAACTTTGTTTGGGTGCTATTGGGGAATTACATGAATTATTCACATCTATCTTACTCTAATTAGGCAATCATTTATGGTTACCTTGAATATGAATAGCGCTAATGATTTCTGATACTTATCCTATAAGCTACTTTATAACTGATACATGACTGGCAATTTCAACAATAACCTCCCACGCTGCTAGCATTTAATAACAGTTTGATGTAACATATGAGAAAATCTTCTTAAAAGAACCATAATTATTTGCTCTATCCAACCATATAAATAAGACAAATCCTTACATATCATCTGTAAGTTTGTTATTAATTCTATACACTAGAACCTACCCTATATATAGCTATAATTGATTTGATAAAAAGTTATTGTAAGCACTTTTATTAAAGTAGGCTGATGAATACTGTTATTCACTAATTAGTTGCAGAGACAGTTTTGTGATTAGTTTTAATTTCTTCCCTTTATTCCCCTCACTTGTTTTAACATTCACTTTTTAATGTATACCTAATAAAACTGATGTTTTATACAATTAAAGATACTTCGTTTGGGTCTTTAGAGATGAGTGCGCATCTATAATTCCGCAATTTTTTCCTTTTTTCTGGTATAAATTACCAGAAAAAAGGAAAATTTTCTGGTATTACCAAAGTGTTATTATCATTAATAGAAACCTGTTTACTATGATACACAAATAATTCTCTCTGCCCAAAATCAGTGCGAGTAATTCTAGATATAAACATAAACTATACAGGAGTCATTGTAGAACTCCTATTTCAAACCTTACTCAGCACGATTTACCAGTAATCTTATAAGTGATATTGTTGGTCCCATAATGACCTTTAGCTTAAGTCGCAAGTTATCTGACCGTAAAGACAAATGGCTCTCTCTAGGTGACTCTGACCCTTTTCAATCATTGGAATATGAAAACACTACCCTAAACAACTGGTATAAGGACCTTAACTCATTAAAACAAACAATTATTAAACAAACTAAGACTCATCTAAACAAAAAGATGTCTGGAAATTATATAAGACATAATATTACACCGAGAGGTTTAGGACCAAAAGTGTTTCCAAACTTCCCTCTTTTCTCAGAAGATCTGAAAAAAATGTGGGAAGAAGTTCTTCATAAATGTGCAAGTGATCTATTAAAAATCATCATCAAACATGATACAATGCTGTTAGAACAACAAGCACAAGAACTTGAAAGCCTCAATAATAAACTTAAAACTTTTGAAAATATAGAGGCATTTCAGAAATCTTTTGAGACCCACAAAAAAGAGATTGATAAGATTGAACTAATTATTATTAATAAAAAATAAATAAATTTATAAGTGACAAAAATGATTACACGTTCAATAGAGTCTTTGATTGGAATCCAGACAAGACCAGAAGATTCTTTAAATCCAAATCACCTTATTCAGTGTCCTCATCAGAAGTAGAATCATCAGATAATGAAACACTCAATAAACAAAACAATGAATTACGTTTTTCACAAGATAGACGCCATTTTTTAGATGCGCGCCGCAGAAATCTAGATTCACTAGATCCAAACACAAGAGGATACGGAGGGGGAAGAGGCTACAGCAGAAGCTCCAAAAGAAGAACCAGAGGAAACACAATACAAAATTGCATGAAAACACGACAACGTCCTCACAACCAATGAACATTAAGGACAAATTGACAGTAATTAATTTATCCAAACATACTCTCACTTCTGTCCAAATTGAACTTTTGGAAAAAGGGTTTTCCTTTTCACCTACCAGGGATTTTGATAGAGCAGAATGGGATAAAGATTTATCCCTATTCGCTAGGAAACTTCTTTTAAAAAAATGTTTTGCTCTAAAACAGAGAAATGAAATACCAGATATCAATTTTGTAACAGTACAAGAAAGACAAGCTCTAACAGATTCAACTGAATTAATGACTGAAACATCTCTGGCAAAAGAAATACCTTTTAAGAAAACCTTTACTTTCTTTCCAGATCCTAAAATTTGTCCCCAAGTTCAGCTGTTCATCGAACTAATTTCCAATGATCTAGATAAATTATCTTCTTCACCTTCTTATAGATCTAACCTATCAAAAGATGAATATAAAGCACTAAATACTCTTAAGAGCTGGCATGATGTTGTTTTCAAAAGAGCCGACAAAGTCGGTAACATTGTCATCTGGCCGATTGAATTATACCAGGCAGAAGCTCAAAAGCAACTATATGAATCAGGATGTTATCAAAGACTGATGACAAATCCCACTAATAAATTTCTTCACATTTATGCGGACATTTAATCCAAGCCCATAATAATGGCATTATCTCTAAAGATGAATTTTCTTATCTTAAAGTCGAGCACCCCAAAATACCCACACTATACTTACTCCCAAAAATACACAAAAATCCAAATAACCCACCTGGAAGGCCTATTGTGTCAGGCATAGGCAGTCTGACAGAGAAAGCTAGCAGTTTTGTGGATGCCCATCTCCGTGAACACGTGCTCTCTCTCCCATCATACTTACATGATACCCCAGACTTAGTAAAGAAACTACACGATTTGCAACTTAAACCTAATACTCTACTGGCCAGTTACGATGTTGAGGCATTATATACCTGCATACCTCATGAGAAGGGTATAAAAGCCGTAGAATATTTTATTAATATGAACAGAACATCTCCTAAAAATGTACTCTTGATTGATTTATTGAATTTCATACTCAAAAACAATTATTTTGTCTTCAATGATAAATATAATGTGTGCCCTCATATGCCAACCTCTATCTGGGGTGGTGGGAGAGAGAGTACATGTTCAAAGAAAGCAATGATCAGTATACCCAATATATTGCAACTTGGTTGCGATATATCGATGATATATTCATATTGTGGGAGGGAGACATCACATCCTTTTTTGAATTTACTGCAATCCTGAACGAGAATTATTTAAATTTAAAACTAACTCCTAATATAAGTGATGTATGCATCGACTTTTTGGATACCACTATTCATCTGAATTCTGAAGGTACCCTTGGCACAGATTTATACCGTAAAGATACAGCCACCAACTCTTTATTGCACTTCAAAAGTGCTCACTTTCCTCCCATTCTAAAAGGTATACCTAAAAGTGAATACCTGAGAACCAAACGCAACTGTTCAGACATTTTCACGTACAAAGCAAGAGCAAAAGAATTGGCGCACAGATTTCCACACACTGCTTACCACACCATTTATCACACATTCTCACCATCCCTTTTTTTTATCTTCACAGCACTCAAATTATGATTTTTTTATTTTTAATTCTTATTCCTATTTTTATTTTGCACATTCATGGAATACCTATACCAAATTATCACAATATACCCACCAGTTACCTGTATATGGAGATTTCTCCTATACAGATTATCCCTTCAATTCATTAAAAATAAAATCGATACATTATATTTAATCATCTTACACAAGTTTACCCAAATGTTAGAATTTTGTTGTTCTCTTTCGTTCTAATTTATTACTAATCGGACTTCTGGAATTTTTTCATCAAATTTAATTGTTTAATTTAGTATATTGTTACCATTTCACTCATCATTTGTATTTATATTCAAGCACTCTTGTCACTCTGATTTTCTTTTCTTTTCTTTTTTCTTTTTTTCCTTTGTATTATTTCACTTAATTCCTGAACACTATAACCAATTACAGACACGTTCAATTTATTCACCTAGCTAACAGTTTAATATATCATCTCCCAATATAATTTGTTCACTGAGGCATCACCCCACTACATATATATATTTTTTTTATATAATGCAAGTCAGTAATTTATCTATATTGTCCAAATTATTATGTGTATAATATTACAAACATTCGATTAACCTTTGTCCCTCACATATATCTCCACTATTTTCTGCAAGTTAGTAATTTATCTGTATTGTCCAAATTATTATGTGTATAATATTACATACATTCAATTAACCTCTGTCCCTCACATATATCTCCACCATTTTCTCTTCGGATTTAAACATTGGGTAAATCATTTAATTATTAATTCTCCACCCTTTTATTTGTACAAATTTTCATTTGCCATATCTAGTTATAATTAGTCATCTCATAAATAGATGGACATGCCATTCTTAGTAGTCATGTAACCATTGGTCGCTATCGTTACAACAATGCCGTTAGTCTCTGCAAGCTGTCAATCTCCATACTGAGAGCCGCGATAGGTCCAGAGTTATATTAGCCCCACCTCTTGTCTTTATAATACCTGTCATTCTGCCCGCGACTTGCCGCCTTGACAAAGCCATATGCGAAACGCGCGTCGGCGTTTCTCCTGTCCTCTGCACACTTTGCAATTGCTGATCATGCAGCACATGAATTTACTTTAAATTGGCAAGCGCATGCAGTCGCTGTCAACAGTCTAGAGGTTCTGTGTTTAGAACGCTATCTATTCCCAACTTTGTTTGGGTGCTATTGGGGAATTATTATTACATGAATTATTCACATCTATCTTACTCTAATTAGGCAATCATTTATGGTTACCTTGAATATGAATAGCGCTGATGATTTCTGATACTTATCCTATAAGCTACTTTATAACTGATACATGACTGGCAATTTGAACAATAACCTCCCACGCTGCTAGCATTTAATAACAGTTTGATGTAACATATGAGAAAATCTTACAACGTTACATTAAGGATTGGATTAACATGTCAAATATCTATGCTAATTCTTCCTTGGAGGAGGGTTTCTTGGAGGGGCATACACCTAGTGTCTTTTCTGCACTTGCATGACAGGGAGGTGGAGGAGGAGTTAAAAGAGAATCCCCTGTTATGGAGTACTAGAAAAGTTCGGCATGTACTACGACATAAACAAAATATAAACGCCCATCATTCAATATATTTGTCCTTTTTGGGTAATCCAGAGTTCCAGGACGGCGCGGCATCCTACCCCTTTGGTATTTGGAGGAGGGAAGGGGTGAGAGTAGTGGGGGATATTGTGGATAAGATTTTGGGTAAACCTCTTTCTTATGCTGGAGCCATGGAGAAATACCCTGTGCTTAGTAACTTTCCGTTATCCTACTTCCAGGCACAACACTATGCTTCAGCAGTACTTAGGGCACTTTCCCCAAGGGACTTAGATAATCAACTGGACTCTTTGTTTAACAGAACGGATATTTAAAAAAAAGGGGCTATAACAACATATTACAGATTTCTTCACACTTCTATAGATTACGCTTCTTCACATTCTGGGGTCTCCAGATGGACTAGTGCCATTCCGACCTTGAAGTGTGAAGACATAATTTCAGCCCTAAATTACACCAGAAAGCCATTACCATCCTACCAATATTTGGAAATATTTCTTAGTATCTTCCATTATGCCTACTGTTCACCCTTAAGAAAATTTCACATGGGCCTTTCCAATTTGAGTAGTTGTTCCAGATGTGGTGATTCAGAGGCAGATTTGCTGCATTGCTTCTGGAGCTGTCCTCTGCTTAGCAGATTTTGGTTACAAATTAGGAATTTTACCCAGGGCCGTCTTGTAAATTATGTCCCCTTAACTGTCGAGTGGGCTCTGTTTGGCATTATATTTGGGGATCACAGAGTTTCCAGAGGTAGTAGAAAATTACTAATGTTTATCAGTGCAGCGGCTAAGACGACCATCCTGCAGAGCTGGATGAGAACACACCCCCCCCCCCTAGAACCAGGTGTACCCCCCCCCCCCCCCCCCATTTTCCCTTTTTAGAGAGAAGTTGCATTACCTCTTTAGAATGGACTGGGTGGAGACTTTAGTGGATAGGGAACAGAAAACTGAGGGTTTCTTTGCAGTCTGGGAGTCGTACATGAACACCTTACCAAGTCCTGTTAGGCAAAAACTGCATGCATCACTAAAGTACTCCTCCTGGAATGCGTTGCATACTCTAATAAATGAACCTCCACTCCTATTAGATTGAGTGTGCAGTAGTGTACTTCAGCGCCCAAGACAGGGCCTATACTTTCAAAAGACAGAGCTCAACAATTTGTAACTTTCATTTGAAACTTAAACAGGTTATAATTGGGTCGGTAACTTTATCTTGCACTTGTTACTGGGTTATTCTGTATAATAGAGTATTATGCAAATACAGGCTGATATTCTTGTGTTAATTTGTCAAAAGTTGTACATTTTGTCATTTTCATGCATGATGTGAACTTGTTGCTATGTGTACTTAATAAAAAGAATAAACAAAAAATACAACTCCCTTAAATCTAAAATATATATATATTAAAAATGCTTACAAAAAATGTGCAGCAATTTTAAAAACATAGAAAAAGTAAAAATAAGAGTAAAAAAAATAAGGAACATGGTTGCTGATTCACTGTAGTGAAATATGCAGTAGTGGTTTTTTTTGGGCTCATTCCTATTTTGCCAATGTGCAGTGCTTAACTTACTGTGCTTAGCTTACAAAAAAAATGGAACTGCAATTCTGGATCAGGACTTCACTTGTTGAAATGCAAATTTCTGAACTTCATTAAAAACTACTACTTCTATTACTACTACAACTACTACATGTGTATGAAACCTACATACTGCAGTAAACCTGATAAGTATAAGTGTATTAACTATTACTAAGTGTAGAGTCCAGGGGCCCATACACATTATTGACTAAACAGAATGTCCTATAACACCTCTCCAGTCACAAGAGGTCACAAGTGTCAGATCTAGATATGAGGGGATGCAAATGTAAGTATAAGGGACTGTGTTCAGAGATCCATTTTTCCGGTGAGTCCCGGTTTTTAGGTACGTTTTGTTGTGTCTGTGTACCCCAAAAGTACCATGTGCGTCATTGCATCTGAATGAGGAAGGGGCTTCTGTGCTAGGGGAGAGAATGGTTAGAAGGTTGGAGGAGATTTTAAACTAGGTTTTGGGGGGGAGGGGCAGGAAAATATTTATGGGATAGACATTGAGTGCAGTAAAGGGGAATATAGTAAGAATCAAGGGGGTGGAGAGGTGGGAAAATGAAAAACAGCTGTTAAGAAGGTGCCCTTGTTAAAACCAATAAGAAAAACAGCCTTAGCAAAGGAAAAACAAATAAAAAGGGGAGTAAATAGACTTAAATGTATGCTTGCAAATGCAAGAAGCCTGTCAGGTAAAATGGGGGAGTTAGAACTAGAAGCAATGAAAGAACAATATGATATTATTGGTATTACTGAGACATGGTGGGATGATACACAGGACTGGACAGTCAACTTGGAGGGCTATACTCTGTTCAGGAGGGATAGGGTAAATAAAAAGGGAGGAGGGGTATGTCTTTATGTTAAGCCAATGTTAAAACCAAGTATACAGGAAGTTATCTATGAGGGTATTGGTGATAATATAGAGGCATTGTGGGTGGAAATATCCAGTGGAAGTTCAAATAAATTTCTGATAGGGATATGCTATAAACCACCAAATATTAGTTTAATTGAGGAAGCCCAACTTAAACACCAAATAGCAAAGACAGCACAGCAAGGTCAGGTTTTAATTATGGGGGATTTTAATTATCCAGA